>CM068324.1:3766597-3791597 GCA_034766995.1 Acanthacorydalis orientalis
GACCGATCACACTTATTAAAATATACAAGAAACATGCTACGGAAGCTAAGATTCAAAATGAACATAGGGTCTCTTCTATTTGTAGTTACAGTAAATATTGTCTGATATAGAAAACACATATGAAGTCGATCGAGGAAATTTACAATTACCGAAGTTAATGGAAGTTCACCCATTACCCAAATTATGGAACGTAAGGAAAGTACAATATATAATTCTAATTATGAGCTGTTCGGTTATGGCTGGAATAAAGTTTTATTTCTAGGAGTAATAAAGTTTTATTTCTAGGAATAAATTATCATCGAGTAACAAAAAAAGCCTAAACTATCTCTAAAGTATCATTAAATATGGTGAAGTTGAATTATCCTTCAAATGAATCTGATAATTTGATTGTTTTCATGTTTTTAGATTTTCTACCAAACTCAGCTTTGTCCACAGCATATTTTGTATAAGAAGATGACAATTTTATAGTTTCAACGGCACAACCCTTTCCTAGAGGGAGAAAAAGAACAAGATATAGTTTATCGAAATCGTCACTGCATTTAAGCAACGTTTTCATACTAGAATACCGAAAGCAATATCTACGGGTACTTAGGGACAAAATTCATTAACTTGGGATGGTATGGAAAATATTTTTTGTGCTGTCTAGAACTGTTTGCATTAATGGTGTGTAGTTAATTCAAATTTAAAAAATACAAATTATGAAATAGATGTTATTTTTTTTAGTAAATATGATCACCGTTCATTAGTTAGTCATTAACAACTACAGATTCCACGTGTATCTTTCAAAGTAGAAACGAAGAGTGAAACCATTCCAGCTGGAGAAATTATAAATTCAGTGTACATCTTTACACTTTGTCAGAGGCATAAATAATTGATTCATTGCTATGAAAATATCGAAAAACATAATTTTGCCCTTTGCAAACTTTTGTTAACATCTATAGAAATGTTGCCCTGCAACCATCATTTGGTAATGTTTCTCTAAATTTCTATTCTTAATCATATAATTGTTGTTCTATTTGAACACATTGCTTTATAAATAATTGATTGGACGTTATATGGCTTAGTTTGAAAATTTTTCAAAAATATATTGTTGGGTAATGTTTCTTCAAAATTATGTTCTTCAATCATATTATTGTAATGAAAACTATTGCATTCAAACTAATATAAATTGTGAATTATAATAATTTGTTATGATTGTTGAAAGGGATTATTTTCAATGTTAAAATGTCTAATATTAACATATATAGACTGTACTTTTTTGATATTAATGCTGTGTAAAAATATTTAGGACCGTACTAAAATGAGAGAACATATGATAAATATTACTTTCGGTCTCTTTTAATTTCAAATTTCATAATACCCAGTCATATACCACCTCTGTATACCAAATATATTTAATTACATATTTAATCCAGATTGTGTTCAAATGAAGATATTCTATTTATATTATATATTTATTTGTAAGGATTAGTATAAATTCCGTAGATATTTAAATAACTATCTATTTTTAATATTCAGATTTCTTTGAGATTTTGGAGGAAATCGATAATAGAAAATTTACTACGTATTTGTGGTATGCTTTATTTTATTTTTCAGTGACGATACTTTATCTTCATTTCATTATTTTCATTTTTAATGTATGTATTTTTTACCATGTAGTTAAATTGTTATATATAAATAATATTTTACTGTTCCGATTAACAAAGATTCTGATTGATACGGATAAGAACAGACGTTAGATTGTTTCACACACATAAAAAGATATATGTTCCACAGATATAGTGTTGATAATTATAGAAATTTGTAATCGATGATTTCATTATAGAAATTTGTAATAGATTTCATTATAAAAATAAATCCTTTTCTTTTCCAGGATACAAGGATATTGTAATTATTTTATTTGTTAAGATAAGAAATTTGTAATATTTTGTGTAGTATTAGAAGTGTAAATGTCCTTTTGAAGATTAAATTATTTCATATAAGAAAGGTTTTTTTTCATTGTAAACAACCTGTTTTCAGCAATTAAAGATCGAGAAGAGTATAAAAATTAGTGAATAGTTTATTGCAATTTATTGGTCCTAAGTTGATACTAATTTATACTTACAGTTGATTTTAGTAAAACTTGGAAAAATTACTATCAACAATTACAATTGATTAATTTATATGTAGAATTATCTGTATAATTAAGAAAATTTTAAATTTCAAAATTAATTGCTGATGCCTGTATTGGCGGTATAAGAGAACGCTGTTATACCGACATTTTTGTAGTGTAATTGAGACCGCTGCAATACTAATATCAAAATTCCAATAATAGTATAAAAGATACTTTTTATGTTACAGTGATGAGAACTGGCGTACGGTAATTGTGTTTTACTTAGATCATGTGATATATCATATAATATTTTACATGCTTCAAGTCAAAGTAGTAGGCAAATAAAGTAAAATGCTGATTATTATTTATGTTCCTCGCGAATAGAAGTCGCTAGTTGTTCGATTTATAACAATTCATATTACGTATTACATTACTATTGGCTGGTATGAAAGTCTCCTATTGGTCAAAGAAATTTGCAACGTTCGCAGAACACTGTTATAAATTTCAATTGCGTTTCATATTTGAAGTTCCCGGTTTTTTGAAAATTTTTCCCGGAACCCAAGCATTAGACATTAATAAAAAACACAAATAACACTACACACAATCCACACACCACAAATGCGGTTAAATGCCGTCCAGACAAGGGTACCGCACTAATGTTCAAAACATAAGGCCAAATCCGGCCCTGTACCATTTTATTATCAATAAAATTCATTTTTATTTTATTTTATTTTATTTATTTATATATATTTGAAGTAATGACTTGTTTGTGGATTTTATTTATGAAACTGAAGTTTGTTGTAAGTTTATTAAGAGAGACAAATTATTTTATTGTCCCGGAAAGAAAAGTACGTATTGTATTTATTCATATATATAATGCACTTCAATTGTTAATTTATTATAATAGCAATTTTAATTGTTGATTTATGTGGCATATTTATTTGACATATTTGTATTGTGTAGCACTTTGCCTTACAGCATTAGTAAAAAACATGACAGCATCACATTTTTTTTAATCTTATAATTAATAAAATTATATTTTTTGAACATCGTGCTGTTTCTGATACAGCAATGCAAAAAAAATGTTTTTGAGTAACGATGAGTATGTCGTATTGAACGAATATTGGATGTGTTTAACAATGCATTATTTATTTAATTTGTATTTGATCAGTTAATAAAATTGATCAACAATGAAAACTAAAATCCGAAATAATTAGAATTTATCGACAATATCATATTACAATAATCTAAAAGTACATATTTTTTTTCCGGATAACAATAAACGTTTCTATGACAATTATTTGAATTTTAGCCATCGGCTGCATTGTTTCTGTCAAATAATTCGATGAAAACGCCTGTGGATTCTATCATCACAGATAATATCAGTTTGTCTGTAAATGTAAATTTCGTATATACAGTGGCTGTATATATACGTACGTATATGGCACTATAGTAACATCAGTTCACTCTTTTCAAGAAGGTAATATCATTAATATTAATATTATTAATATTAGGGAACCTACTTTTGGATAGAAAGTTTATGGTTCTTAGCAGTCATGGTATGTGTATATACGTATATACATATATATATATATATATATATATGTGTATGTATATATATATATATATGTATGTATGTATATATGTGTATATATATATATATATATATATAGTGTGTGTGTGTGTGTGTTTATGTGTATGTATATATGTGTGTGTGTACATATATATATATATATATATAGACACACACACACACACGTATATATATATATACACATATATATATATATATATATATATATATATATATATATATATATATATACGAGGTCAGACAATTAAGTAATGCGACCGATTTTTTTTCTCGGCCTGTGGTAACACTGCGAACCTGTAACTCCGCCACCGTAATAGCAGATCCCTACTCTCTCGATTGAGACCTTGACCACCCTCGTACGAACATTTCTTCGCCAGCTGTTTAGTGTTTTGTAACAACGCGCGAGTAGTGCATGTCACGAAAATGGAACAGAGAAATTTAGAGCAACATCGCTCAAGATTGTCTCGAGCAGGTTGAAAGTGATCCTACTCTTCTCGATCGAGTTATTACTGGTGATGAAAGTTGGTTCTTTCAATATGACCCCGAAACTAAACGACAAAGCCAACAGTGGCTGTCCCCTGGAGCACCAAGGCCAAAGAAGGCGAGAATGAGCAAGTCCAAAGTGAATACCATGTTGATTTGCTTCTTCGACAGCAAAGGGGTGGTTCACAAAGAGTTCGTACCACCTGGACAAACCGTAAATCAAGTATTCTACCGCAATGTGCTCGAAAAATTACGAAAAAGGGTGCTCAGAGTGCGTCCAGAGATCGCGAAGACTTGGGTTCTGCATCACGACAATGCTCCCTGTCACAGTGCGTTCAGTGTCTCTCAGTTTTTGGCGTCTAAAGGCATCGCAACGTTACCACAACCGCCCTATTCACCGGACATGTCACCCTGCGACTTTTTCCTATTCTCCCATATGAAAAAATTCGTCAAAAGTCGACATTTTGACTCCATTGAAGATATCCAAGAATCTGTAACGAGGGTACTCGGAGAGGTCCCACAAGAAGTGTTCCAGAATTGTTACGAAAACTGGAAAACTCGCTGGAATAAGTGTATAGATGCGGGAGGGGACTACTTTGAAGGGGATCGCAGCGATGTACCTTAATTTTTAAATATACTCGATTTTTGAATTTTGTCGCATTACTTAATTGTCTGACTTCGTACGTATTCGAAACATTCGATCTGACAAATCCGAATATACGATATTAAACAAAAAGCGTACACGGAATTATCATTACGATATCAGGTCACTCTTTGATAAGGTTGAGGAACGCTGTGATATCATTAATATTAGAGAACCTACTTTTGAGATAGAAAGTTTACGGTTCTCGGCAGTTACGGTGTCGGAAATTGTCGTTCAAACGTTACTGGAAAAAGCTACTCGGTGATTTCTCACTTTTTGAAACTGTTAAACGGTTAAGGCGATTTTCAGAAATGCCATACTATTATAGATGCCTGTTGAATAAAACTCGATTAACCTTTTCAATAGCGTAATTTTGTTTGACAAGCATATCCGATTTCGGCAGGAACAGCGTACGACACTGAGTGTTATGGTCGATGAAAAGTGCAACTCGCCATTCCAATGAGAAGAAGCTTACAACTGGTATTGTGATTTTTTAAGTATACTAAGTATAATACCGTATGAAGCAGTTGCCTACGCAGTGATCGGAAACAATGTTCCTAGCTGCGACCTCGCCAAAGTCATTGCAGTCGTGAAAGCAATTTTCCTTCATACATTGTATGCGATGAGGAACAAGTGTCCGATTCAAGTAATGACTTGTTAAAAGACCATAGAAAGTTGTCGTGATTGATGTTGAACTTGAACGATTTGTGGGTGAATCCAGTTAATATAACTATATATAATGCAAAATTAGTTACATTTTTGAGATTTTGAGTACCAATCGAAGACATAACTATAGGCCATCTGTTATTTGGCAGTTATCCATGGTAGGCATAATGAAAAAAAAACAAATCTTGTCTCCGGAATGCAAGGTGTCCCACCATGGTGAGAAGAATTATCAATTGAATTTGGTTTTGGTGAAAAATAAATATATTCTTGGGTACCAAAAAAAAAAAACAAGGCTGTGGTTTTACTAACTGCGACGTATTATCTTGATAACGAAATTTCAGAAGTAAAAAAAAAAACAAATAAGAGCCTTTTTTACACAAAACCAAAGGTGGTGCCCATACGATGAATAAAATGATCTGTCGATACACAGCAAAAAGAAAAACCTATCGCTTGTCATTGGAACTTTTTTATAATATATTAGATATATTAGCTCTTGCATCCTATATCATATATTCTGAAAATAATCGCTTGTACAAAACATCAAAATGTAGTCGACGTTCAGAGTTCTTGCAAGAATTGGAAGAATATTTGTGCAATCCAGTTATAATGATGCGAACTCAAAATCAAAGAGTTATAGCTTTTTTCCTGACCGAGAGTACCATTGACTGTATGTTAGGAGTGAGTATTAACTCGTTGAAACAGCTTAGTACTGATGATTTTCAACTGGATAAAGTTTATCATGGGAATTCTAGACTAAAATGAAGTTATTTTACTTGTCACCATTATGGTTGAAAAAGAAAACATCCAACCAGAAAAATCTGCGTTCACTGGAACGCAGATCAAATGCCAAAGCTGTTTTTTGAAGTAGACCGTTTTTTCGTTTGAAAAAATTATAAAACAAAATTTTGTAATTTAAAAAAAATAAAAGAAATAGAATTTTTATTACTTTTTTGTTTAATTTTTTTCTAAATATACTGAATTTCATTTTTTTTATAATAAATATTTATTACTTCGGCATAAATACATTTATTTTTATGTTTTGATTGAAATTGACCGAAAAAAATCTGTTTTTGTACAAAATGTATGAAAAACAAAAATATATGTATTGCAATGTTAGAAATTATTACAATGTGAGAAAATTTAAAAAAGACATACAAATTCGCATGTTTAAATACAGTCCTATTATGTCTTAAGAACTGTATTTCACTAATTACAAAAACATTAATAGAAATATAAATAAAATACGAATAAACTTAATTATGGTCCTCACTATTTATCTTTTAAAAGTTCTTACTGCGTAGAGTTACTATACGATGGTGTCGTAGATAATTTCTGATTTTTCAAATATTATCTACGTACACTCAATATTATTAGAATAAACAATGGAAACAAATATATCCAGTTGTAGTTTTTTTATATACATAAATTTAATAATTCTATTTATGAAAAAATATGTTTTTAAGAAAATCATTTCAGAAAGTGGTTTAGTTTTGATACTTATTTCATTTCCTCGAATATGAATTGATATTACTAGTATTTATGTAAATTTTCAGTTTCTGTTTATATTTAATGCTTTTCTTACAATCTTGAAAAAGTGTGTACAGAAATAATTTTAAAATTTTTATAAATTCATATAAATTACAGATAATTGAAATCTTGCGCTGATCGAAAATGTTATTCATAAACTAATAATTATACGTGTACTTGATTTCAACTTCTTTAAGAGGTGTTACTAACAAAAGAACCCTGTTCCACAATGAATGTTATTGAATTTTTTCATGAATTTATTTTATAAAAATAACTAATTTTTTCAATTCTTTTTCAAACTGAACTTTTGAAAATAGTTATTATTGTTTCTTGTAATAGGTTTAGTTCTATGCTAAATGAAGTTCATCAGCGAGTTTATTTATTTACCGAAGAGAGTGCACCACATATACTAAATTGAAATAAAATTTGAGTTCGTGTAAGAAGTTATGTAAATTTTTATATTTGGCTAAGAAATCCATGTAAGATGTTATGCCAGATACAAACACATAATCGTTCACTAGTAAGTAAAATGCAATATTGTCAGTATTTAAAATATGTGTTGGAAAGAGCTGAACAAGTCTTAATACAATTTCTTGACCTCAACTTGATACAGATTAAATATTAAAGATATTTTGATTAGAATAAACCATTTACTTTATTCAAATACAATCAAAATTTAAAATCTCTCGAAAAGGTATTTTTATATTATTTTTCTGAAATTTTCATATTCGTTTTAATTAATGATTTTATTAAAAATTAAAAACATGTATACACACACACATACTACAATGAATAAAAACGGTATGCAATGTATGTACTTGAAAAAATATTACAAATAAAGCATTCACCATATGATTTTAGTGTCAAGTATTTTAATGCAATTCCATTATTGAATTAAATTATATATAGCGAATTATAGACAACAATTAACACATGTACACACACATACAATTCAAAGAACAAAAACAATATGTATTTTATATGATTGATAAGGTATACTATGTGATATTTTAATGGTGAATATGTTAAAATTTTATAGTGACACTGTATGTTCCTAATGTTATGTATAAATTATATATATATATATATATATATATATATATATATATATATATATATATATATATATATTTATTGTGGTGAATGGCTCTAATTTGATAGTTTTATTTTTAGATAATAAATAAAAAAAATATATCATTAAAAATCAATAAATAGACTGATGTGATCTCAATTTTTAATTCATTTCCTCTCTGATAATATGGCAATAAATTGTTAGTTGAAAATTGAATCTGAGCTAGAAAGTCGAACAAAACTTTGAAGCTAATTGTGGACTACAAATCAGTGGTTTCTTGAATTTATTCTCATAAAATTTTATTTTGAAGGTACATGTCATCTCAAGTTGATTGCAATTATTCTTAAATATAAATATAATCGAAGTTTGCATGTCAATTTTTCTAATTTATTTTACTTTCAGAAAACGTACTAAATTATTTTAAAAAAATTAAAAACAATAAATTTAGATGTCATTTGATATTCAATCTAATTCCGATCCGAGTCGATTGATGTTCAACAGCGATTGTCGATTGTTTAAAAATGTCATTATTCTCTGCACCAGTACAGTAAAATCCTATCTGCTTAAATAGGTTTTACAGAGGGTAAATTAATAGTAAAAAAATGAAAAGGTTCTTAAAATGTGAACGAAATTTCGAAGTAGATTACGGATGCAAGTAAAAAGAATTTTTTTAAAAAACAAGATTTTATCTTTTAAGAAGGTACAGTGGTGTCACTTTATATTTCTAATCTTATGAATAAATATTATATATAGTATATAAATATATATATATATATATATATATATATATATATAGTATGTGTTTTGTATATATATTATATAATATGTATAAATATTATACAGTATGTTTATATATAATAATTTTCTATCGAATTACTTTCATTCGATATTGTTTTATTTTCAGAAAATAAATAAAATAATTATATCATTGAAAATCAATAAAGAAAATGAATGTGATCTCAGTTTTTAATTCAGTTCGTCTCTTCTAATATGATAATTACAGTAGATAAGTCAAAAGTTGAAAATCAAATCTGAGCTAGAAAGTTGAACAAAACTTTGAAGCTAATTGTGGACTACAAATCAGTGGTTTCTTGAATTTATTCTCATAAAATTTTATTCTGAAGGTACATGCATCTCATGTTGATTACAATTACTTTAAATATAATCAGTTTGCATCTTAATTTTTCTAATTTGTTGTTATTTTACTTTAACAAACATCATAAATTATATTAAAACATTAAAAACAGAATAAATTTAGAGGTCATTCGGTATTCAATCCAATTCCGATCTGAGTCGATTGATGTTCAACAGCGATTGTCGATTGTTTAAAAATGTCATTATTCTCTGCACCAGTACAGTAAAATCCTACCTACTTAAATACGTTTTACACAGGGTAAATTAATAGTAAAAAAATGAAAAGGTTCTTCAATTATTCTAATCTGTTTTATTTAATGTTCAGTTTTTTTTAAGAAATCCGGGAATTCATTTTTAAGGAACACTTTTAAAACGACGTCGGGCAACCAGCCTTGGGCCACTGACTTTGAAGATACATCCCTGCGGCCGAGGATCAGAATTTGGCCGCAGTATTCCTGCTTGTCGTACGAGGCGATTAAAAGGAGTTGTTGTGAGGATGAGACGATGTGTGTGTGTGATGACTCGTCGTCTGTCCGCGTCACGTGTCCGGTCGGTTCCGCGTTTTTCTTTGTTATTTTCCATCTCGGCAGCCGATGTCGATTCAGCGTTCCGTCCTGAAATAGCACAGATCTGGCTCCTGTGACCAGATCTCGGTTCACAATTACTGAGAGAACATCAGATGCAATTGCTGCTACTGTGAGTACTTAGTATTTTCTTCAAAATACAAGAGTAAAGTTCAAATCCACATGGATTCAATGATTGTTTTGAGCGTTAATTTTTTTGATTGATTTTAAAGCAAATTTTTATTTGTTTTTAATTTACAATTTGCTAAATATTTAACGTAGCTTGCTTCGAAGTTAAATAAATTAAACAAATAAATTGATAATAAATTAATATATTTTTAAAAGTAAATAAGTAGCTTTTTTTTTGGTAAATCTTCATTAAAATCTTTGATCGAAATAAAGTCTTGAGTGAATAGTTTTTAGGATTGTCGTGTTTTTTTTTTTTGATAATTTTAACAATCGTCTGAATATAAATGTCTGTACTATGTTTAAAATTCTAGATTAGTTCTTTATATATTTTTTTAAAATAATTTCATCAGATTCTTTGAATTAACTTTGCTTTGTAGATTAAAATTTTAAAAAGTACTCAGTTCTCTTCTAGTAGTGTTTGCTTTTTTGCTAATTAGTTTAAAGTCTTTGTCCAGAATTTAAATATTAGATTCCTCAACTTTAGAGAGCTATAAGACATCTTTTAGATTTTTAACTTTCAATTAGTTCTAAAGTCGCGAATGCCGCATTTGACGTTTTAATATTTTTTTTCTTCTAATTTATTCAATCGAATCCAGCTTTATCAGGTACCGTCCGTAAAACTATTCGGTGATCAGCTCAGAAAAAAAAACTTTCCAAACGCCATGCCTATTGTGTTTGTCTTGATGTTTAGTTCTTTAGAAAATAGCCATTTGTATCATGAGATCCTCATAGCAGAGCATCTTGAAGTTCTTCTCATACCGTTCGTTCGTCTCTCACATCGGTTCGGTTCGGTCCGCGGTGCCGGTTCGGTCTGTGCTGCCATTCGCGTTTATAAAACGACTCGAAACCGTCCGTTCGTGTCATTTTTAAAAATAATTTCTTACTGAATTCGTCTAAAACAGAGTGATCTCTTTAAAGATTGTGTATATACGCGAAAAGTAGTATCGAGTGTCGTTCGAATCTTCGAGTGCGTCCTCGACCTCCTGTTCAGGTGGCCCGCACGGTCGCGCGCGCATCGAAGCTCTGCAGGAGAGAGGAATCCGGAAGTTTTTGTTTTTTGATTATCAGATCGGACGTACGACCGTTCGGTAAAAAAATATCTTACAGTAGATTCGTTTCAATTAAGTGTTTTGTGATTCCTGTCTGAGATGGAGATGGAGAGAGAGGGTAAAGAGCGCGTCGCACTCAATCACAGGTTTGTATGTCTGTATTTTTTGCAGGTGAAGAAGGTTTTAGTTAAGAATTATTAGAATTGATCAGAGCCGCGGATATTTGTCGTATGTTAGCTTTGAATGCGTGTTTTCTCTCGTGCTAGGGCTTTCAGTCTCGCATCGATTCGGGAGGGACTCGTCGTCTGGAGTAGTCTCGCCTAAGCGCCTAGCGTATAAGAGACGTTGCGACTCCCGTACGTTGGATCAGTGGGGTGTGACCTGCGCCGGCATTTGTGCCGTTGATGCGGTCATCGTCCTGTCTGTTCATCGGCCGGATGATATATCGGCGACGAATTCAGTAGCGGCCGGCTTGCAGTCCGACGTTTCTTAGAAATGTCCACTAGCTCAGGTCACTCTTGATCATGTCCGACACGGACTGTTTTAATCCCTTGACAGTCTTGTCGCAGAGCCGCGACCGTATAACACCAAACCGGCGATCTGGAACACCGACGCAGTGCGATCGGATTTATTCCTGGTGGCGTCACAAGCCGGGATGAGTTTAGATCTCAACGCGTGTGCTTCGGTTCACCATTGCACCGGTGTACAACGGTCGATGAGCTTCCTCCGTGGTTTTCTTTTACAGTTTACACTTTCCAGCCCGATCTTTCGTCGACCGATCGGGTCCCCTGCGCGAATCCGGCACGCTATCGATCCGTATCTAGCTGTGCATAAGAGGACTCGTCCCATACCCGACCGTGGCTAAATCTAGTTTCAGTCAGAGCCTCGGGTACAAATCAGGACCTGCAGGGTATCGTCGCCACGTTGTCTTCGGACGAAGCGTGTGCTGGGCGACGGCGGAAGGTCGGCTTCCCGTCCGTTTCCCATAGGTAGTCCGCAGGATTTAGGATTTGGTATGGGTTTTTTTAGGTCGTTATGTGAAACAAATCGAGGACGACGTGGGATTTTCGTCAAAGGATCAGATGTAAGAATCATAAGGTGTTTGTGAGACAATGATGTTTTTGAATAAATTGTTGCAAAGCACATTGAGATCCTAAAATAACGAATGGAATCGAGTTTTATAAATGCGACTGGCAGTGATGACTGAACCAGCGCTTACAAAAAAAGCATCTGGCCATATGCTTGATCTCCCTTAGTCGATCGTGTAGAACCCAAATGTACGATAATGAGATACTTTCATATATTAATTCTCTTATAAAACGCCAAATGTGATCACTTTTTAACCCTTTAACATTGGAATTAATTTTTTATTGAAATATCTTTTAAAACGTATATAATATGTTCACAAAATACTATCAAATAATGGAAAAATATTATTTTCTTGTTAATTATTTGGTGTTGGAATTAATTTGTAACGTTATCTTCATGAAAAAAGATCATTTATTTTAAATGAAATTAAAAAAACATACCATCTAAAGTATTGGCCATCGTTAGTCATTATTATTTTCCCATCTTTCGGGCAGGAGACGAATACCACGTCGGAAGAACGCCTCGTCTTTAGATACAATCCACGGATCGACCCATTTTTTGCAATCTTCATAAGAAGTGAGCTTCTACCCAGACAGGCCATGACTCATCAATCGAAACAAGTGCTAATTAGAAGGAGCAATATCTGGAGAATACGGAGGGTGGGGTAGGAGTTCCCATTTGAGCGTTTCCAAGTATGTTTTGACCGGTTTTGCGACGTGCGGATGAGCATTGTCGTGTCTTTCAAAGTATTCCGGCCATTTTTCCTTCAATGTATGGCTCGAGCGCATCAATTGTAGTCGGTAGCGATCCCTAGTGATGGTTTCATTCGGTTTGAGCAGCTCATAGTAGATCACACCGTTATGATCCCACCAAATACAGAGCATGAGCTTTGATTCATGGATATTTGGTTTCGGCGCTGGTGTTGATGGTTGGCCGGGTTTAACCCATGACTTTCTGCGTTTGAGATGGATTGTCATAATTGATTCACTTTTCATCGTCCGTGACAATTCGATGCAAAAATATTTTCCTTTTCCCCCGTTGAAGCAGCAGTTCACAGGTAGAAACACGCCTTTCAACGTCCCTCGGTTTCAATTCGTATGGGACCAAATTTCATTGCTTTTGGATCATTCCCATGGCCTTAAGGCGTTTTCCTACTGTTGACAAGTTAACTTCCAACGATTCCGACAATTCTTGAAGTGTTTGACATGGGTCTTCATTAAGCAATGCCTCCAATTCTTCATCGTCGAACTTTTTCGGCTGTCCAGGTCGTTACTTGTCTTCCAAGTCGAAATCACCACTTTTAAAACGTGCATACCACTTACGACACGTTTGCTCAGCTAGAGCATGGTCACCATAAACTTCCACTAAAATACGATGACTTTCGGCAGAACTTTTTTTCATGTTAAAGTAATGAGTAAAACTCCCAGCAAAAACAATTTATCCGGCACGAAATTCGACATATTCGATAAAGTACAAAGTATTGATATTTACCAAACTTCAACCAAATGACATATACTGAAACTGACGCCTAAGGACAGCTGTTTTAGGGGGAATATTTGGTTAAAGGGAACAATGGAAGAATGTACTACCTACGCCATCTCTTGTAAAACGCTACGAATTAATTCCAACACCTAATAGTTTTAATAATATAGAGTGTGATCATATGATCACTCTAAGCGCATGCACTATCTTGATACATTTGTCATTGGTTGAACACCATTGCGTGTAGATCCAACAGAACTGTCAACCTACTTCACAATAAGTATTTGTTCCTCCATACAAAGTTGTTCATCATACTTATCTCTAATACTTTTTTTTATTGCTTTGAATTGTTGTTGGATAGTATTTTGGAATACGAATTTCCCGTAAGGTTCTTGTCGCACCATATCCTCGTTCTTTCAGGTGACTTAATAAATGAATGCTTGTGAATAGATTATTAAAATATGATTTATATTGAAACTTGGCTTTGCTTTTAGATAGATCGTCCAAAATTTGTATCAATGTTACAGAAGCTTTGCCAAATTTAGTTTCATATTCGTCAACGCCATATGTATTCCGTCCTTGGTAGAAATCAAAATTTACTAAATATCCACTTTGTGTATTTAGGCACCATACTTTATATCCGAAACGTATCGGTTTGCCACGTATAAATTGTTTACAATTATTGTCGTCCAAAATAGGCAACAGTGCACTCGTCAACATCTAAATGTTCTTCTAGTTGAAACATATGTATGAAACGATTTTGAAGTAATGTAATCATGTCCTCAATTTGCAAATTTTATCTTTTTGGTTTGTTTTTTTATTATCGGCAAAATGAATATATCTACAAATTTCTAAAAAATAAACTCTTCTCATGGCATTGACAACTAGATCGTTTCTCAAATCTGCTGACTCTTCACAGTACGATCTTTCACTTGGTACTATATTATACCCACTTAAATACAATACGACTAGAAATACTTTTAAGTCTTCAGATATAAGTAGAATATCACTGGCATTTTTCTGTATCGCATATCTTGTAGATTCCTTTATAATTAAATTTATGATTTCTTCATCGAATATTTTTTCAAATACTTGGAGTGGTGTTTGATTTCGATAATCCGAATAATCAGGTTCTGGAAACATTGTAACAGTTTCCGCCAAATCATCATTTTTTAAACATACTTTTTGGACTTCTTAACGCTTTTTTTCGGATCTTGATCTTCTTCATATTTCTTTTCGTAACCTTCACAATTGTCTATTCAATGTCGGTTAGCTAAAATAATTTCAGCTTGACTTCATAATTGTCGATCACTCAAATTGCAACAAAACCGTCCTTATTTTCGTTTATAGAATCTTCGTCAGAATTGACAGTTGCTTCGGGTGGTTTCATAAAAAAAATTACTCCTACAGCATCATCTGCTTCTATAATATCAATTGCTTCTTGTAATGTCAATTCTTTTTGAATAAAATGAAAATAAACTATAGATTTTGACCCCGCATACGTCGAGTGTGATCATACGAACACACTAAGTTTATTAGCGATATGCACTATCAAATAACTAATTTATTGAATATTTTACTAGACTACTAATAACCTCTAACGTGTATATAAAAATAAAATTCAATTAAACAACATTTAAATTATTTGAAACTTATTTTGTCTGCCCCTTCCAAGTCGAAAAAACTGCTAGTGTTCGATTCCGTGATGTAAAAATGGCTAATAAACTAAATTTAAGTAGATAAAGTGTTTTTTATATTACCTATAGGGTGTAAAGAAACAAAATTTGTACAAAAATATCCTGTTATCTAAGAAATAGATCACAAGGAAATATTTATGTGACAATATGTTTTCTGTGATTATATGATCACGCGTGGCGTTAAAGGGTTAAGGATATACTGTATATCTCAGTGTATAAGGCGACCTATGTATAAAACAAGATCCTTATTTTAAGATAAAATTTATACATTTATCATATATAGGTCGTATAAGACGATCCTAAATTGAATAAATCTTTCAGATGTTATAATACAATTTTATGTCCAAAATTGAAATAAGTACAATGACATTGTTTGATTAAAAATTTCAAAAATGAAATTCGGGAAATTACCTTGTTTTGACATATTGTGTATTAAAACATCATGCAAATTAAAACATTGTATCTAGAAGGTTATGGCTATGTATTTTATTATTAAAATTTTTTATTTAAAATCAATTATTCAATAAATTTATGGTGTATATCAAATTTTAAGTTGCTTTTTTGAAAATAGAGTTTAATTTCTATATAAAAACAATAAATTTTCGTGTTATTTTAAAGTGTGTTTTTGTATTGGGTGTAGAAAACGATCCCCTATTTTTTGAAGACTTTTCAGGGTTTTAATGGTTGCTTTGTACATACAGTATTTTTTCATAAACTTTATAATAAGGAGGCTGCGTTGAAAGCCGCTGTTTTTTGTGTTCTTTGAGCGTTTATTTCAATAACAAAGTGTGTGAATACATTAATCAAAGTATTTTCTCTCGGAAGCTATGACTTTTTCCCATTTTTTTGTCAGAAATTTAATTCTGCGACGAAAGAATGGTTTGTCTTTTGAGTCAATCCATTCAGTAACCCTTTTTTCGACTTCTCCGTAGTTATGGAAATGTGTATTTTCCAAAGTGTGTTGCATAAATCGGAACAGATGGTAATCATTTGGGACCAGGTCCAGAAAATACCCTGGGTGCGGGAGAACCTCCCACTCGAGTTCCATCAGTGTTTATTTCACGGCTATAGCAGGATGAGGCCGAGCGTTCTCATGGCAAAGAATCACTTTTCATCGATTTGAAGCAATTGATGGTCGTTTTTGCATCGAATTATCATTCAAACACTCCAATTGTTGTCGATAATGTTCGGTGGTGATTGTTTCCTTCGGTTTCAACAGTTCGAAACATGAAACTCTCTATATTCCACCAAATAGGGAGCATTGCTTTGTGACCGTTGATGTTTCGCTTCAGTGTCGATGTTGATGGTTGACCAGGATCAACCCATGATTTCTTGGATTTCGGGTTGTCAAAATATATCCATTTTTCATAGCCGGTCACGACATGCTACAAGAAATTCTTCTTTTGATGCCTTGAAAACAAAGAAATCGAGTTGTTTAAGTAATTAGAATTGGCATTTTTGTTCAATTCATGTGGTAGCCATCTCCTTTCTTTCTGAATCTTTCTCATAGCTTGTAAACGTCATGAAATGTTTGATTTATCGATTTCGAGCTGTTGAGCCTATTCATTGAGTGTTTGAGCAGAGTTTTCTTCCAATAGAACTTGCAGTTGTTCATCTTCGAACTTTTTCGATTTGACCTGGCTATTGTTTGTCATGAACGTCACAATCACTACTACTTTTGAATTGTCGAAACCAATCTTTACATACTGTTTCCGATGTAGCAGATTCATGATAAGTTTTTGCAAGCAATCGATGAGCTTCATTTCCACTTTTTTCAAATCAAAGTAGTGTAGAAGTACATATCGGAAAAACAACTTATGGCGTTCCATTTTAATCCTGTTATAGAAAAGCACTGTGTACACAAAGGATGGGGTCTGATGACTGAATTTTAGTGAGAAATGTTCACACTTTATAATGACAAGAGACGTCTGTCACTTCCCACAGCATACGCACCTAGAGCCATCTACACGTGAACAGCGGCTTTTAATGCAACATCCTATTATAAGATAATGAAAGAAACAACAGTATAATAGAAAATTAAAATAGAGTTATTAGGGTGTAACATATGAAATTTCGGAATTTGTAGGTGAGAATTAAAACGCAATATTTTTAACAAAACAAAACATATTTAATCAAAATTACCTCCATCAACTTCAATAGTCTTTTGCCAACGAGGAATTAGATTTTTTATCCCAGTTTTATAAAAATCTAAATTTTTAGAGCTTATAAAGTCTTCGAATCCTTGAATCACTTCTGTTTGGTTTCGGAGTTTTTTATTTCTTAAATAATATTCCAAGTGGCGAAAAAGATGATAGTCTGTCGGTGAAAGATCTGGTGAATAAGGAGGATGCGGTAAAATTTCATAATTTAATGATTTCAATTTGGAAATTGTGATTCGAGATGTGTGTGGTCGAGCATTATCTTTCAATAGTATCGTCCGATATCTATTGATTAGCGTTGGCTGTTTTGTTTTTAATTTTTCATTCATATTGTCGATTTCGCGACAATATGATTCAGCTGTAATTGCTTCGCCTGGCGTTAAAAAAGAATAATGGATTATTCCTTTATTTGTACACCATACAGTAACAATAAGTTTTTTTTTGTGTAATGACGGCTTCGTGTCTTGGAGCTTCATTTGCATTTAACCATTATCCAGATCTTTTTCTGTTATCATACAGAATCCACTTTTCATTACAAGTAATGATTCGATTCAAAAATAGCATTTTATCATTTCGAATCATCAATGAAGAACATACTTCTAAGCATCTCAGTTTCTGACCATCTGTCAATTCGCGTGGCATCTACTTATCCAGCTTTTTCACCTTTTCTATTGCAGTGAGGCGACGAGAAACATTCATAACACTAACACATAAATCACATGCGAGAGCTCGAACTACTGTATGTGGATTAGCTTCCACCATGGATCACAAATGTTCTTCGTTCACAATGGTTTTGGGCCTTCTTCGAGGCTCATTGTCGAGATTCATATTACCGGAACGAAATTTTTTGAATCATAATTGAATTGTTCTCTGGCTAGTCAACCCTTGTCCGAAAGCTCCATTGATATTTCTACCTGCTACCGCTGCATTGTGTCCTAACTTGAACTCATATAATAAAAGTAAACGCAAATGTTTTGTGGACATCATTCTGTTAAAGGGTCCAAAAAAAAAATAAAAATAACAATAACTCAGTATTTACAAACAATTGAAGGGTATAATACATTTGTCAATTCTAAATAGCTGAACTAGTAAAATATTACACAGAACCTTTCACAATCGCGATCAACTTCTAACAGACTGAAATTCGGTAACTTGATATGTTACAACCTAGTAAAAACGGCTATTATCTTTCACATTAAGTTTTTTTTCCAAACATTATAGATTATTATAAACGTTACTTAAAAAACTGAAAAGAAAGTATGGGATAACGAGAAATATAGTTTTCAAGCTTGTCCGTAATAAAGAATAAAAAATGTATGCTAAAAATAATACAAGTGAACTTGTGACATATGAACTACGAGTTCGATTCGTGTTTCTCATGTTTGACCCGAAATCTGTATCACTAATCTCACTCGTTATAATAAGACAAAGGATTAAGGATGTATTTGAGATACAACATCATCGACAACAAGTATTTGAAATTCATGAATATATAAGTTTTTCCATCCGAGCTCTTGCAAAAATATTGAAAATATTGAGTTGGTACAAAAATAATTGCGTTTTTTACGTATCGAGTATAAAGTTGTATATATCAGTTAAAAATTATATTGTTGATGAAAAAAAAACTAACAGGAATGATTGATTGTTATGACAAGACAAAAGGAGGTGTGTCGATACACTGAACCAGTTGGTCGGTACTTTTACAGTAAAGAGAAAATCCAACCGCTGGTAATTATATTTATTTTTCAATATAATTGATATATGCGGGATCAACTCTTAAGTTCTGTGGTTAGAAATAGATCCGACTTGGAATAAAAATAATGTATTTCATAGACTTTTGTTTCTGGAAGCACTTGGATTTGTTAGTGCATAAAGAATATATTGTGACAACCGAAAAAAACATTCGGTAATGCCTCACTTTACCTTATCAACAGCCTTCAGCAAGATGCTAATGTACATGAAGACTTCTCACAACCATCCACTTCAACAAGAAAATCTAGTGTAAAAAAGAGAAAAAATATCCTCAAGAGCTCGGTATCAGGAAAGGACGTATCAGAAAAAACTGTAAAGTGTATTCGATATGTGAAAATTGTAAAAAAAATATATGTGGTGAGCATAAAAATGTCATATATTTTTGCGGTAATTGTAAGGAGTGTATAAATGTAATAGCATTAAATAACTATTGAAAATCTGAAGTATTTTAACAATTTACCTTTGAAAAATCATATGAGTGATATATCACCCAAGAGGACTTCATACGTTATTTTTTCTGAGGATCGTATGTGTTAAAAATTAACATACTTTAAAAAATTATGAAAAATAAATTATATAATAATAGAAAATAAAACAAAAACAATCAATTTTTCTGTTGTAAATAATCTAACCAACTTTACTTAAAAATAAATACAAGCAGATACTGAACAAAATTAGAAGAAAATCGAATTCAAAGGGTTAATAACATTTCAAATTGATAATTCAAGTGCAATCTGCACTTGAATTAGCCCGTAGATAAGGTGTTAAAACACAAACACTCTGCTCCAAACATCCCCGAAGTGGTACGTTATCTCATTTTTAGAGCAAGCGTCAGAAAAGCGTACAAAATCGTAGAAAATCTTCAGATCATTCAGAGGCAAGGAAAAATATAAAAAAAACATAAAACATTGTCATTTCATAACCAATGAAGCTACAAATATGCATTGATTGCTTCAAAGATTATCATTCAAGATAAATATAATTTTTAATATTTTTTTTAAATATATATCCAGTGCACTAAACAGATGATATTCTATTGTTTTTATTCCATATATTATATACACCTAATAAAATATTTCTTAATAAAGGAAACTGTCACCTTTTTTGGGTGTTGGGGCTCCTTCGGAAACATCCCGTCACCCACTTTTGGGTGACGTGGCATTCAGTCTTAAATGACTTTAAAACACCGGAGAAATCCTACCTTTCGATGCGCAAGGCTGCTGCTTATCACTTATCCGTTCTCACATCTAAAACAAATATTAGGTTGGAATAAAAGTTCGTAGCGTTTTTAAGGTGAAATTCAAATGAAGTGTTTATTAATTTGTACATATATTTATTCTAATATATACGAGTCACAAGTAATAGTACGAGTGTACATATATTTATTTTAATACATACATGTCACCCTGCGACTTTTTCCTATTCCCCCATATGAAAAAATTCGTCAAAGGTCGATATTTTGACTCCGTTGAAGATATCCAAGAATCTGTGACGAGGGTACTCGGAGAGGTCCCACAAGAAGTGTTCCAGAATTGTTACGAAAACTGGAAAACTCGCTGGAATAAGTGTATAGATGCAGGAGGGGACTACTTTGAAGAGGATCGCAGCGATGTACCTTAATTTTTAAATATACTCGATTTTTGAATTTTGTCGCATTACTTAATTGTCTGACCTCGTATGCCCCATTTTAATTCACCACCTTTCGCAATCTTTCACTTAGTTTCATATTTCCATCCATCCAGAACTTGGAATCTTTCTAGGCGATGAATTGATCCAGATGGTTTCTGCAGGGTTTCAGAGAAGTGACGTTATTTTTCATTAAGGGAATTTTATACTCACCGGAACAAATAGTAATCTGAAGATGCAAGATCCGGTGAGTATGGCGTGTGAGGTAGGACGTTATAGCTAAACTGTACCAATTTCTTCCGGGTCTGCAAAGAAATGTGAGATGTGTGATCTTTCATGTAGTTTCATAATTCATCCTCCCAGAACTTTGCATCTTTCTAGCAATGATTTGATCTAGATAGTTTTTTCATGCTTTCAGGAAAGTGAAGTTTTTTCATTAAAGGAATTCTTTAGGGACCGAAACAAATGGTAATTTGAATGTGCAGAATCTGATGAATATGGCGGTTGAAGTAGGACGTGCTAGTCAAAGTGCACCAATGTCTTCCGGGTCTGCAAAAAAATGTGAGAAGTGTTATCTTTCACGTAGTTTCATAATTCCTTCTTTCAGAATTTTGCATCTTTCTAGCGATGATTTGATCTAGGTAGTTTTTTCAGGCTTTCAGGAAAGTAAAGTTTTTTCATTAAGGGAATTCTCAGGCGATTATTTTTCGCACAAAACGTTTTTATTAATCAATTATGTATTCAACATTGTCTTCTGCAATCATTTTCCTCAGTGACACTCGAATGACAACTGTAACTATCATCTTTCAAACGATATACTCGTATAACAAGAATGTATTTCAATCACAAGTGCCGCTATGTGGCACTCTTGATACTACCTATTTAACGAACTTTGGCACTTATCTATCTATCTATTTATCTATATCTATATGTATATATATATATATATATATATATATATATATATATCTATATCATGGAGGCTATAAGAAGGAAACGGATCTTCAGTGCAGCAAAAGTGATTGTTCTAGTTTCAGTCACTGACTTCTGCACGAAATGCAGTACGCACAGAAAAACACGTGACCTAGGTATTCTAAATCCCAAAGTCCTCATTGTCTTCTTTATGTTCATTTGTTAGTAAATTCTGTGCTTAGCAAATATTGTGGTACCGAAAATTGTGCGCATCGGCCTTCGCGCATAAGTCCCTTCATTCTGCTACTAGCCCTGCCATCCGATAGTCTGTTTTATAAATTGGTTGTAATAGCCAATCGACCGAGTTCGGTCTTCTTATAGCCTCTTTGATATATATATATATATATATATATATATATACAAACTTTTTCATGGGCACATAAACAATATTTATATACTAAAAAATTGTAAAGGGATGGAACTATTAAGATAGAGCTTACTTCCCAATATCATTCAGATTAGCATCAGTGTATTTATAGAATCAATGTTTGTGGTTAATTTAGTAAAATTTTTAAGGCATTGCTTCAAAAGACTGGAAATTAAAATATAGTTTAAGAATAGAATGTAAGAAATAAATAAATATGTAGATATAGTAAAATATTATAAGTAAATTATAATTAAAATGTAGTAGAATAGCTAAGTTTTGTATCTATCATGTTTAAAGTTTATTACTAGCCTGTAAAAGTATTGTGAAATGTATACGAGATTAATAAAGTATCTCTGTTTTAGAATCAATAAAGAATATAATATATCAATAAAGAATATATATATATATATATATATATATATATATATATATATATATATACATACTTATATGCATATAAGAAATGGAGACTTAAAAAGATATCCTTCATATCATTTAAGGTGACGCTGTTAAATATTTACTGGTATTAATTAAATGAATATTTATATGAAAATTCTTTAATATTAAACAGAGTAATTGGTTTAGAATGATTAGTTTTTTAATGATTAATACGTTTAAAGTTTGTTACTAACCTGTAAAAGTAATATTAAATGTGACACGTATACGAGATTAACAAAGTATTTATATCTCAATAAAGAATATAATATATTTATATATATATATATATATATAATATATATATATATATAATATATATAAATATATATATATATATATATATATATATATATATATAAATATATAATATATATATATATATATATATAATATATTTATATATATATATATATATATAATATATATATATATATAATATATATAAATATATATATATATATATATATATATATATATATATATATGTATATAAATTCTACTGCCGTTCGCCTCCTTCTCTCGAAAGCCGAACCTGGTTATAACGAGCTTTACAAAATATCTATATTTTTCATTATAACCGTTACTCGTTATTTAAATCCTATCTAGATTTTTATTTCTATGTAATTTATAAATTGTGAGCGTTTGTTATAGAAAACTTGTAGTCATATTATAAACCGAAATCAATATACAGTATTAATTGTTTTTAATTTTGTAATACTAATGTGTTTCGTAGTAGAAAAAAATATAATTTATCACATCTATGTTTGATTATATAATGACACGTATAAACATGCGTGTTTGTGTATGCATTGAGTTATGTTTGTGTTTTGTTCACCCAACTATATGACGTCATATATTCATTTGAATGTAAAGAAGAGTCGACGTCATAAATTCTTACACGCAAATTATTCAGTATCACGAACGTTGATAGTAGTCATAGTGCTATAAAAATATTAAAACATCATATGAACTGATTAACGGGGTTTTATGTGTGTAATCAGTCACTGGTACGGGGGTAGAGAAAACTTGATTCTGCGCGCATCCGGTCTAATTTTGTGTGTAGACATCGTCTATGCAGTCACCAATTTCACCCTCAGTTCAGTGGACGTGTGTCGGCTCATAAAGTAGCACGGTGTACACGTGACATTTACCGGTGAGAAAGTCATGTCTTCAACTCATACACGACTCATAACATGAGTGACGAATATCACGTACGAACGAATGGATCTGACTGAGAATGTTCGATTTTTATATAAAGGTTCGGAGGTTCGGTCGATTTTAACGTACGGATTTTATTCTGAGGTCGTTTCAGACATTTCAATGTATTCGTTCCAATCACGTGGTTCGTATTCATCGAAAATATTTTTCAAAAATTAACTACTTATCCTATTTAAAATCGAATCGATTCGAAATCAATGATTGTTTCACAAACTGACAGTGTTTAATGTTTCGAGAGTGTTTTATTTTTCCAAATCACGTGGATTGGTCGCTTGTCTATTAATTCACTTGTTTGTATACAACTTGTTTCTTGCTTGATTTGTTCGTTTTCGGTTCTCTTAAATACTTTTTTTTTACATTTTCTTTAATAAATTTTATTTAAAATAAAATAAATTGTAATACGAACTCATTTTCTTAACTTGAATTTTTTATTCTATTTTTTACAGTATATATATATATATATATCTATATCTATCTATATATATATATATATATATCTATGTGTGTGTGTGTGTAGAGAAAGAGATTTTGTTGGTTTATTTATTTGATTAGTTTGAAATATTTTTATCTTCTTTAATTTTTTTTTATTTAATAAAACTATTTGTAATAAGAACTCGTTTTCTTAACTTGATTTGTTTATTTTATTTTTCCAGTATATATACATATATATATATATATATATATATATATATATATATATATATATGGCTGTATATATATACATACACATTTATATATATATATATATATGTATATATATTATTTATATATATATATATATATATATATATAGATATATATATATAAATATGTATAGAGAGAGAGATTTTGTTGGTTTATTTATTTGATTAGTATGAAATAATTTTATCCTCTTTAAATTCTTTTTATTTAATAAAAATATTTGTAATAAGAACTTGTTTTCTTAACTTGATTTGTTTATTTTATTTTTTCAGTATATATACATATATATATATATATATAGACATATATGTATATATATGTATATTTTATATATATATATATATATATATATATATATATATAAATATGTATAAAGAGAGAGAGAGATTTTTTTGGTTTATTTATTTGATTAGTTACTTTGAAATATTTTTATATTCTTGACTTTTTTTTATTAAATAAAAAATATTTGTTATACAAACTCAGTTTGTAAATTGGTGTATATCACTT
>CM068324.1:3806597-3826597 GCA_034766995.1 Acanthacorydalis orientalis
AATTATGTTGTATTTGTAACTGTTTGGAAAATATCATTTTTTAATATTAAAATTACTTTGTCAGTTCATGTGAAATGTCACTTCTCGACTTAATTTTAACACACTAAATATACTTAAAATGATCAATTGATTTTTTCAACATTGTCAATTCATAAATTCTAGTAGTTTTTTCATCGTTTCGGACAACGAGAATATCTGTTATCCGCTATTAGTTTCAGCACGTGTACCATCTTAGATGAAAACTGATTTAGATTTTAGAAAGTGACTTTTAGATAAAGTGGAGTTTGTAATTTTATAAAATAATGTATTAATATTTTCCTCTTTCTGTTTACTTGTTTGTTTAATACTTTTTTTTTAATATATAATAGACCCGAATACCAACTTATTATTTTATAAATTAACACTATACAGACTGGCTAGTTGAGCGAATAACTTTCACCAGTGACCGACTATTTTTTTCAATAATTGACAACAAATGATTTTTCTGCAAGTAATATACTCAAAAGTCAATAAATATGAATCTATATATTCTGTAAATATTAATAAAATAGAATGAAGATAGTTGTAATAATAAGTTTAGCATCCAAAGGTTTGAATCATTTGTGTACTAAAAAAATTCAAATAATCAGAAAGAAAATATTTTTAAATACATTTATATATTTAGTATTCTGTTTTTAAATGGTAAAATTCAAAACATTTTCCTATATGTAATGGTATTTAACAACATTTACACATATAGATTGTGTCTTTTCTTATTTTATTTATTAGGTTGGTGCAAAAATAATTGTGGTTTTTATCATTTTAAGTTTAGCGATGATTTTTCTAGTTACCGTTATTTTTTGTTATATTCGTGTGATACATTAATGTAAAAAATGAAATTAGCCCTACTTATTTCAACTTATGTCTATTGTTTTAATTTTTTTGAATTTTTGGATATAACTCTTAAATTGAGTATGAAAAAAAGCAGGTTCACGCGATTTTCTTGTAAGAGTTTAAATTGGGACATAACGCAAAAGAAACTGTTTGAAATATCAAAGTTTTTTTGAAAGAAAGTCAATTAGTGAACGTACAGCTAAACACTAGTTCTGAAAATTTCGAAGAGTGTCATAGACCTCCCTCAGAAAAAAACAATAATGATTTAAGAACCATTATTGAGACGGACGCATGTAAAATAACTCGAGAAGTGTCAAAATAATTAAATGTTTATCATTCAATAGTTGTTCGATATTTGAGTCTAATTGGAAAAACAAAAAAAAAAAATGGATAAATGGGTGCTGTATGAACTGAACAAATATTAAGCAATTCGACGATACGAAGTCTGTTCTGTGCTTCTTTTCTATACCAAAAATGATCAGTTTTTTGAAAAATAACAACCCTCTTTCTTGATCAAACAATCGGAAACGTTCATTACAGTAGCTAGTTGATTGTTCAAGACTTGTTCGATATTTAAGCCTAATTGTAAAAACAAAAAAGATGGATAAATTTAACAAAAATGATCCCTTTCTTGATCGTCACATTTGATGAAAAGTAGATTCTCTACAACAATCGGAAACGTTTGTGACACCGAACCAAATTTCCTAAACCGAAGCTTCATGTGAAAAAAAAATTAGACACTTTTGGTGGTATTCTAATGGTATCATTCACTCCACCTTTTAAATGCTGGTGAATTTGTAACAGCAGGAAAAAATTATCAGGAAGTTGAAAAAAATAGATGCCAAGTTGTATCGTTTACGGCCAGCATGAGTCAATCGAAGAGGACCAATTCTTCTATATGACAACACCCAACGACACATCTCACAATTAACTAAAAAAAATAAATGAACTAGCTTATGGAACCTTACCTCACGGACCTTATTTTCCTGACCTTTCTCTGACAGATTGTCATTTTTTGAAATATTTCAGTAATTTCCTTTGAGAAAATATTTTCAATGATCAAGTATCAGCTCAAAGCACTTTGGATGAATTTGTTGATTCCAGAACTCCAGAATTTTATCTTGTAGGAATAAACAAACTTGTTTCCCGTTGAGAGAAATTTGAACAGGCAAATGGTCTTTATTTTGATTAATAAATATAATTCTTATTCTTTTTCATATTCGATACGCAAAAACTGAAATTATTTTTGCACCAATCTATTATACATCAAACTGGACACCTCTTGAGTTTTCCTGTTTCCAATATATCAGATAAAGTATATACATATATTTTTTTAAATAAATCAGATTTATATTTATTTATATATATATAAATCAGAATATATTTTTTTTACATTTTATACATATATTTTTTATATAAATAATGGAATAACAGATAAAGTATCCGCATTCTGTTCTTCCAATAAAGTCTCTCCTGTTTCGTTTTCAATGATAAATGGTTAGTTTTGAAAAAAAAATATTTAAAAAAACCTACGAAAATACAAATTTATAGGAAAAAATTTAAAAACATGAAATACTAAGCATAAAATTTTTGTTTTAAAAAAGTGTGCAAGTGAACTGAATATAATCCAGTGAGGTATATGTTCTGTAGACCTTAGAGTGCCAAGAAAAACTGTAAAGATTTTTAGCACACGAATCGAATATATAACTCTAAACTCACTATTACGCTTTAGAATTCATTATTGTAAGAAAATAATATTACATTTTTTATGTAGTTACGTTATTTATTTTATTTTTAACATTTGAATCGCAAATGACGTAAAAGTGCGTCAACATATCTTAACGACAGTTTTACAATTGACGTATAAGTGCGTCATCGGTCTGTCAAGTTTTAACCCGTTTACTTTTGCGTGTAATACTGATTCAAGTAATTTCTTCAGTTGGTCGTTATGAACTGAAGATGGAGACCCACGACCTTCTTCATCTTCAAGGCTCTCGTCCTCAGCACGAAATTTGTGGAACCATCATTGTACCGTATATTTTTTAACAGTACCCACACCAAAAGTATCGTTTATGTTACTACTAAATAGTTTAAATAAAAGAAATAAATTCGAATTAAATCATTTAAATTACATCTACAATGTTATAAATTTTTGCAAAAAAATATAATTTTTTTTCTATACATTTTTAATTAATACTTTTACAATCGACTCTTATAAATTATAATTTATAAAATTAATTTCTATTTTTTTCATATATTTCTTAAAACTGTACCTTAAAATAATTAAATATTCAAATTTCGAATAAATGGTACTATAATTAAATTAAATTTGGATAATTTCGAAATAAATTCTAACAGTTATTAGGTTGATAGGAAAAGAATTGCAGTTTTTGTTGCTACTAAGTAGTTTTAATTAAAGAAATAAATATATTTGAATTATATCTTTTAAATTATATCAAAAAGTCATAAATTTTTACAAAAAAATATTTATTTTTTTCTAATAATTTTACAATCGAGTCTTATAAATTTTAATTTACAAAATTAATTTCTATTTTTTTTTTATTTATTAAAACTGTACCTTAAAACAATTAAATATTCAAATTTCGAATTAATGTTACTGTAATTAAATTAAATTTGAATAATTTCGAAGTAAATTCTGACAGTTATTAGGTTGGTAGGAAAAGAATTGCGGTTTTTATTTTCTGAATTCTAACCTTATTTTTTTCAATGAAAGTGTCATTTCATCGTATTCATGTTAATATCATTTGAAAGTATATTTTCGGTCTGTATTTTGGTAACATAGACTTTAGTTTATTATTAATTTTGATTCAAATTAGGCTATTGAATTAAAGATGGAAATAAGTAAATAAGAGCCATTTCTGGGTATGAGTTAAAACGGGTGATAAAGCAGCAGAAACTGCTCGTAAATAAAATGATACTTTGCTGTGGTACTATGAAGGAACATACGGTGCAATGATGGTTCCAAAAAATTCATACTAAGGACAAAAACCTTGTAGATGAAGAAGGTAGCTGGCGTCCTTCTTCAGTTCATAACGACCAGCTGAAAACTTAAGTTGAATCAGAACCACACACAACAATTCGGGAACTTGCAGTTATCCAACAGTTCTGGACCATAAATGGAAAAATGTATATGAATTTGAAGGTCATAAACCGCAATTATTTTTCTACCAACCCAATATTTGCGTTGATATAAAAGAAATGATTTTTTTCAACCCATAAACCGTAGAAAAATCAACATGAACCAACTTAATAAAATTATATGTTCTTATAGTTGTTTTGATCCTGTTAATACGTTGTCCTGACGACGTTCATCCTTTTTGAGCATTCTTTTTCAGAACATAGAGAATTATGAATATCTCTAATCTATCTGAAGATGGCACACGTGCTGAAACTAGTAAAGAATAACAGATACTCAGTTGATTCAAAAGGACAAAGATCGTCAGAAAAACATCTTTGTCTCTCTCCCTTCTCTTTCTTTCTCTCCATATATATGACTGTACATATAAAGTAGATTTTTTACATCGATCTCGGTTATAGCGAGATTTCAGTTATGATAACTTTATTCATACGTCCAGTTTGATTTCTTATACAACTTCTAATTATTAAAGAATATGAAGGAATATCTGGAACACTTCTGTTTTAATAATACATTTTATAGTCCGTTGTGAGGTTAAATCGGTTATGACAATTAAATTAAATAACAAATTTGGAAAAATATAACAAATGAATTTTACAAAATGTATTCTTTTTTCATAGACTGGTGAAAAGTGTAAAAAATTATAATTTATCAAAAATTTTGAATTATGTTAGGATCAACTTTTAAATATTAAAGATTTTTTTTAAATTTAAATATTAAGGTTTGAATATCTACCTGAAGATGGTAGACATGCTGGTACTAGTAGTGGTGAATAGAGTTTTAGTACATCACAACATTATTTTTACGTTCAAAATTGACTAATAATCAATATTGATCATTTTAACCCATTAAGCGTCGCTGTTGCGTATACACAAGTATTTTTTTCTCTGCCAAAAATATTTTTTTCAAAATTTTTTTGTACAACAGTAAACATTGATTAATTAATTAATTATTTTAAGCCGAAGCCGTGCAATTCGAGTACTGTGTGTAAGGGAATTCCGGAACATTGGACTGCCATTATCAATTCAGCTGGAGATAGAAAATTACCCTAATGTTGTGTATGCGCAGTATTAACTTCAATGATCGAAATAAAATACTAGATGTAATATGTGTGAATTTCTTTTTATTATATATATATATATACATTATTTACAGTCAACCCTCCTAAATCTCATTAAATCAAACTCAGAAATAAGTAAATATAAATCAGATTGATTCGTTCTGCTTTATATGAAAACTGGATTCAAAGAGCACCATGTTATTTTTTTTCTATAAAAAAACAACAATGCTGTATTGTTTCTGCATTTACAAGGGAAATCCTTGACAACTGCAATTGAAAAATTGTGATGTACGTGCATGAAAAAAAACCGTTGAATTCCCTATTAATTTCAACTGCAAAATTGTAATAGAAAAATTCATGCTATAGGGAAACAGCTTAATACTAGAATTACCGACAGTTAACATGAAGCTGTTTTTACCAAAACCAGTCAAAATGACTGGTCTTTAAAAAATTCGTAATAATAGAATATTTTTATATTTATTAATTTATTAGTTTCTTACAAAAAGAATTCCATGTTATGTAGTACATTTTTGGTATTACATATTAACTCATTTGAGACCATGTTCCCTAAATGAGGATTGACACATTTTATCACTCACACATCAATAAGAATAATAAGTATAATAAAGAATATATACTTTGGTAAAAAAAAATAAAATAAATTTTTATTTCAAAGTTATTCTTATAGTATAAAGTAAATTATTAGGTATAAAAAGGTATAATTTGTAACAATTCTTACAAACCTAGTTTTTCTTTTGAGTGATTTTTCCGCATACATATTTTTTACAGATATTAAAAAATGGTGGTAGGCTTATTATTATTACAGTACCTTATTTGACACCATTTGAGTGAATAAAGTGAACTCTTTGAAGTTGTTTGTACATTAGTTCTTCGTGATTCCATCCCTGGTTTTACATTTTCAATGGACTTTCAGTAGCAAGTTCATTTGCTAGTTAAAACATAAAAATTCACCTTTCATAATATTTTTTTGGCATATCCTGTTGGACCGGGTTCGTTACTGAAAATATTATAAAGTGGTAATCTTCCAGGACTAGACCCTTCTTGTATTTTTTCCCAACTGGTTCCGTCTGCAGCAATTTTATTTTGATGATCATGTAGTATACTTTCATTTTCATCTTCAGAACTTGAAAGCACTCGAGAACATCTTCTTTTACGTAAATTCAAAATATTTTCAAATTCACTATCACTTTCTGAAGACTTGTGAGCATTTTCTTCGTCTAAAAGCTCATTACCACTATTCTCACTATCAAAAAGTTCATCGTGAATACCGCATAGTTCATTTTCAATTTTTTTTAGTTCACCTTGTCATAGAGTTCATAATCCTCGATATCAGAGCATTCCATTGGTATATCGTTCAGTTTTCATAATAATCCAGAGATTTTCAATCGTTTTTCCATTTTTAAGAATTATAAAAATAAAATAAAACTAGTGATTATATAAAATTGATATTTGTATTCATTTTTTTCACCTCAGAATGATTGGAGTAATATGTCGTTTATTATAATTTATATAATTATTTTTTTATTATTTATTATATTATATTATATGAGTGTAACATTCAACAAAAACTTCAATACACATTCTACGTCTCTAGATCTAAATGAACGACCAAATACATTTTTGAATGAATGCATTGGTTTTGAATTACCACCATGATCAATCCAGAATTTTCCTGATAATTTTCACTATCATACTGAATGATACTCAGTAAAAATTCTAAGAACGTGTGAGACGTCGTACAAAACGATTAAACTGGTTAATTCATGTTCGGTAAACAGATTGTAGGGCACTTTTACATGTAGCAGTCATTTTGACTAGTATTGGTATAAATGAGATTCCAGATATATTGTGGTATAAGTATCCATGATGCAAAAGTATTTAGGTTTCGAATAAAAAAAATAAAAATAAAATTCATTATACTATGTCCTTAGTTATCGTTGCAAGTCCTGACATCATTGAGAAAAAAAATGTAACATGAAGTAGGAATTTTAAAATAAAATTGTAAAACCAGTCATTTTAACTAGTGTGGTAGTTCTCGTGTTAATCACATGTGGATTTTCTACAATGTTCATCACAGTGGTTAAACCGAAGAGAAGTACTGAAACAATTTCCTACATTGAATCTTTATGAAAAAAATATTATAGTCACACATTTTACGACTCTAGATCTCAATGAAAGACTAAATATATTTTCGAATGAATTCATTAGTTTTGTATTATCATCATGATCGATCTGGAATATCCTGATAATTTTCACCATCATACTGAATGATACGCAGTAAAAATTCTAAGAACGTGTTAGGAGTTGTACAAAACGAGTAAATTGGTTAATTCATGTTCGGTAAACAGATTGCAGGACACTTTTAAACATTCACAGGTAGCAGTCATTTTGACTGGTATTGGTATAAGTATCCATGATACAAAATTATTTTGATTTTGAATAAAAAAAAATAAAAATAAAATATACTATTTCCTTATTTATCACTGCAAAACTCATGACATCATTGCGAAAAAAAAATGTAACATGAAGTAAGAATTTGAAAACAAAATTGTAAAACCTGTCATTTTGACTGGTGTGGTAGTTCTCGTGTTAATCACATTGTCACATGTGGATTTTCTACATTGTTCATCACAGTGGTTAAATCGAGGAGAAGCACCAGAACAATTTCCTAAATTGAATCTTCATGAAAAAAATATTATGGTCACTGTTTGTTGTTCCGAGTTATATGGAAACCACGTTATGAGAGTACCGAGTTATAGGAATGTTTACTGTAATATTTTTTATATATGACAAATCGATATTTCCAATATATTTTGTAGATAAGAATAAAGAAAATATTAATAAAAAAAAATCATTTTTATTCTTTTTTATTTTATGAAAATGTGATACGTTTCCACTCGATTGTATATTCGTACGAACCGTAAACAGTGACATCTAACATGAACCGAAACTGTGAACATTTATTTACAAATAATTTATATAATAGTCACATAACCCAATAATAAAATTTACAATGTTTCGAAAACAACGTAATATCACTTCTCGATCGTCCTCTTATTTCTGTAAGTACGATGTTGTCATCTGCGCCCGAACGAACTCTGCATTGCAGGCCGACCAGGAAAACTTTGTGTTCCCATGGGACGTTCAACCGTCTCCCCAGCTAAGTCGACTTTGCGACACAACGTTCTGAATTACATATCAATTCAAAATGAATTGTCTCCAGGCTAACAGTGCGTATACCGTCGTTCTATCGTTTCAAATGTATTTGGATGACTATACTATACAAACATACATGTATACATCATTTCATGTAATAATGTATTGCCGTTACTAAAAATAATGACGTCGATATGACATCATCTCAGTGTGTATACCTTACCAGTATATCTGTATGAACTGTTTGACATATCATTCACTTTTATACATCAAATATATGTCATACACTACTGTTGTTTTTATTTAATTGAATCAATCATTTCAAAAACTACATAAGTCACACAATTTAAAATTTACAAGATTTAATAAAAACTGTGTAACAAGATTTTTTTTGTTAACATGTTTTTAAGATCTTTAATTTGTTAGGTACTTAATATTAGATTGGTATGAAAATCGTTGCGGTTTTTACATATAGAGTATAAAAACACGTATTCAAGTTATGAAGCTTGATTCTCCTTCAATAAGTTATTATTGTTGATCAATTATTATTTAGGAGACATGTTTTTCAATCAAAATATTCTTAACACTAGGTTTTCGGCACGCGTCAATTTGACACAATTCAGGTTTCATGAGCAAAATTAAAGAAATTGTTATTATTTAGCACTGGAATTTTTTACTGACTTAATAATATCATAGTACGAATATATATATATATATATATATATATATATATATATATATATATATATATACATATATATATATATACATATACATATATACATATATATATACATATATATATATATATATATATATATACATATATATATAAATACATTTATATACATATATATATATACATATATATATACATATATATATATATATATATATATACATATATATATATATACATATATATATACATATATATATATATATATACATATATACATGTACATATATACATGTACATATATATATATATATATATATATATATATATATATATATATATATATCAAAAGTTTCTTTTTTCTCAAATTTCCAGTTTTGAAATTAAAAATGTGTATACCTATCTCTAAGGCATGCATCAATTTGACACAATCGTAATGTAAACATAAATGTTAGTAAATTGGCTTCACTTATGAAAGCATTACTGCAGTAATAAACATGAACGTGATAAGAGGTTAGTTTTTCAAGAAAGTAAACGTGAAACGTACATATAAACAATGCAGCGGCGATACTTCGAATCTGAATCTCAAATCTGAAGTAGAGGGTACGGCGTCACTGTTTTTGTCCTAAGTTGGAAAATCTTGATTACAGAAAGGGATAAGCATCAGAAGAAAAAAAGAAACTCAGTATGTGAGTTGCAGTCATAGAGTGAAGACATTTTTGAAGTTGCAGTTACTATTAGTTTGTGCATTTAAGAAGAAAGTACTAGTGCATTTTGTGTATTAGTAATATTATTGTGAAATTCAATTTTACACTGTTTTGACAAATAGACCTTCTTTATTCATCCGAATATATCTAGAAGAGGTTGGTATCATATTACATAAAACAGTGAGTATAAGTGAGGAGTGGTCTGGAACAAGCTGTGAAGAGGAAGAAAATGAAGTGATTGAAAACAAGGATTAAATTGAGAATCTCGAATCAGTAAGAGTGGCGAAACAGAGGAATCGTCAGATAGTAAAGAGGAAAATTTCCAGAATTTTCATCAAATCAGGAAAAGGATGCATATCTCATTTGAATATGAGTCAGAGAACGACCCAAATATTCCCAAATCATCCCAAAATTTGGATGCAATCTGTGATACAGAAATTGCGGTCGATGGAACAATTTGGAAGAAACTGTATGTAGGCGGATTTAGTGGTAGACCACCTGTCCACACAATATTCAAAGACATCACTGGTCCTACTGGCTAAGCAAAAAGAAATGTGATGACAGGTAGTGTAAGACTGCCTTCCACTTGATAATAAGCAAAAACTTGAGAGAATTTATAAAATGTTGTACGGAAGCAGAAGCACGTCGTGTTTTAAAAAGTGATTGGACAATTTCAATCACCAAGCTACTTGCGTTTATTGCAATTCTGTATAATCGAGGAGCATATGAAACAAAATCACTAAACGCTTATTATTTATGGTCCAAGAAATGGGAACCCGCACTTCTCAAGCACAATGCCAAGAGATCAATTTATGCAAATTCTTCGATTCGTAAGATTTGATAAAAGAACTGATACCTACCAAATCGGATATTGTAAAAGAAACAGAAGCAACAACGCCTGTACAAAGTGTAAAAAGATTGTTTGCGGAAAGTGTGTAAAAAAATTGAGTATGTGTGTAAAAGATGTGCGAAATGAATGTTGAATATTAAAATAATGTTAAAACTAAAATAATGTCGAATATTATTAATTTAATATAAATATATATCTCGTGGTTCCATTTGTAAGTTAATAGAGTATAATTATGTTGCTTTTTAAGTTTTTTTTTAGACAAAATGTATGATTTCGTCCATGCGTCAAATTGACACGTGTCCGTGGAGATAGATGTACAAAAATCACCGTAAAACTAGTGTTAATAATGTTTCATTCCTTCTATAAACTCAAAATAATTTTCTTATTACAAAAAATGAATAATAGATTATTTACATTTTTAATAAACTGTTTCGGTTTGTTAACTGGAACCAAAATCCACTTTACATAAAACTACTCTCAAATGTGTTCAATAAGTTATTATTGATGATCAGTTATTATTTTTGAGACATGTTTTTCAATTAAAATATTCTTAATAATGTTTCATTCCTTCCATAAATTCAAAACAATTTTCTTATCACAAAAAATTAATAATCTCCATTATTTACATTTTTAACAAACTGTTCCGGTTTGTTAACTGGAAACTAAAATCTACTTTCCCTAAAAACTACTCTCAAATATGTGCAATAAGTTATTATTGTTGATTAGTTATTATTTTTGAGACATGCTTTTCTATCAAAATATTCTTAATAATGTTTCATTCCTTCCAAAAACACAAAACAATTTTCTTATCACAAAAAATTAATAATCTCGATTATTTACATTTTTAACAAACTGTTCTGGTTTGTTAACTAGAACCAAAATCCACTTTCCCTAAAATTACTCTTAAATATGTTCAATAAGTTATTATTGATGACCAGTTCTTATTTTGGAGACATGTTTTTCAATCAAAATATTTTTACTAATGTTTCATTCCTTTCATAAACTCAAAACAATTTTCTTATCACAAAAAAATAATAATCTCGATTATTTACATTTTTAACAAACTGTCTCTCTTTGTTAACTGGAACCAAAATCGACTTTCCCTAAAACTATTCTCAAATGTGTTCAATAAGTTATTGTTGATAATCAGTTATTATTTTTGAGACATTTTTTTCAGTCAAAATATTTTTAATAATGTTTCACTCTTTCCTTAAACTCAAAACAATTTTGTTATCACAAAAAATTAATAATCGATTATAAACATTTTTAACAAACTGTTTCGGTTTGTTAACTGGAACCAAAATCCACTTTCCCCAAAACTACTCTCAAATGTATTCAATAAGTTATTATTGATGATCAGTTTTTATTTTTGAGACATTTTTTTCAAAATATTCTTAATAATGTTTCACTCTTTCCATAACCTCAAAATAATTATCACAAAAAAATCAATAATCGATTATTGACATTTCTAACAAACTTCAAATACCTTACAAGATTTAAAAATTTCAAACAATTCAAAAATTGATTATTGATGTGAAACGGTCTTTGTTGTTTTTGAAGAGAAAAAGAATTCATATGTTAAAATTCTGTTTGATAGAGTGAAAAATGTTTAATGTTACGTTGATGCAAAAATAATTGCGGTTTTTACGTATCGAGTATAAAGATTTATATATCAGTTAAAAATTGTATTTATTAATTAAAATAACAACCATTGGCCTGCACACATTTCTTCCAACGGGAAACAAATTTCTTTATTCTTACACAATAGAATTCTACAGTCTTGGAATTCATCGAAAGCGCTTTGAGCTGATGCTTGATTTTTGAAAACCTTCTCTTGTAGGAAATTACCCAAATGTTTAAAAATGTTGGATACAGGTCCGGAGAATAAAGTGTGTGAGGTAAGGTTTCATAACCCAGTACAGGTATTTTGAATTTTTTTTTGTTCATTTTTTGAAATTTTACAGAATATTTTTTGTATATAGATAGATATTTACATTTTAATATATATTACATATTTCTTTTTGGAAATTGGAATGAAACTATGAACTTTTTTTAATACAATGAACAGAGATAAGAAATATATGATTCGATTTTTTTTTTTGAAGAAACGAACGTGATATGATAAAACTGTCTGTTTCAGTGAGTTCTATTATTCAGTTATAATTTCAATTTATGCTTTAGACCGATACGTATAAAACATAGGTGGACGGTTGCCAGCTACTGGTAACCAAAACATTATCATAATCAATAATTTCTTCAAGAGTTTACTTGTTTTCTTAATCAAAATTTCAATTTCAAAAAATATACAGTAAATAATTTAAAATTACAATTTTCATTTATGATTTATATATATATAATATATATATATATATATATATATATATATACTATATACATATATTATATATACTATTTATATATATACATATATACTATATATACTATTTATATATATATATATATATACATATATATATATATACACTATATATATATTATATATATATATATACTATATATATATATATATATATATATACACTATATATATATATATACACTATATATATATATATATACACTATATATATATATATATATATATATACTATATATATATATACATATATATATATATACTATATATATATACATATATATATATATATATATATATATATATATATATAATATGTATATATATGTATACATTATATATATATACTATATAAATATACTATATATATATATATATATATATACTATATATATACTATATATATATACTATATATATATATATACAATATATATATACATATATACTATATATATATATATACTATATATATATACTATATATATATATATATATATATATATATATATATATATATATATATATATATATATATATATATATATATACTATACTATACTATATATACTATATATATATATATATACTATATATATATATACTATATATATACTATATATATATATATATATACTATATATATATATATATATATATATATATATATATATATATATACTATATATATATATATATATATACTATATATATATATATATATATGTATATATATATATATATATAATATAATATACTATACTATATATATATACTGTATATAAGTTTTCCAGTTTTCGTAACAATTCTGGAACACTTCTTGTGAGACCTCTCCGAGTACCCTCGTCACAGATTCTTGGATATCTTCAACGAAGTCAAAATGTCGACCTTTGACGAATTTTTTCATATGGGGGAATAGGAAAAAGTCGCAGGGTGACATGTCCGGTGAATAGGGCGGTTGTGGTAACGTTGCGATGCCTTTAGACGCCAAAAACTGAGAGACACTGAACGCACTGTGACAGGGAGCATTATCGTGATGCAGAACCCAAGTCTTCGCGATCTCTGGACGCACTCTGAGCACCCTTATTCGTAATTTTTCGAGCACATTGCGGTAGAATACTTGATTTACGGTTTGTCCAGGTGGTACGAACTCTTTGTGAACCACCCCTTTGCTGTCGAAGAAGCAAATCAACATGGTTTTCGCTTTGGACTTGCTCATTCTCGCCTTCTTTGGCCTTGGTGCTCCAGGGGACAGCCACTGTTGGCTTTGTCGTTTAGTTTCGGGGTCATATTGAAAGAACCAACTTTCATCACCAGTAATAACTCGATCGAGAAGAGTAGGATCGCTTTCAACCTGCTCGAGACAATCTTGAGCGATGGTCATTCGGTGGGCTTCGTGACATGCACTACTCGCGCGTTGTTACAAAACACTAAACAGCTGGCGAAGAAATGATCGTACGAGGGTGGTCAACTACCGGCCAATTAGTCTACTGCCTACTACCTACAATATAAGATTTTTACAAAAATAATTTCAAAACCTCTACAAGCGTAGCTAGCTTTTGTTCAACTAAAGGAACAAGCAGGATTTCGAAGCAGATTTAGTAGAATGGATCATATTCAGGTAGTGAGGGAAGTAATTAACCGTTCAAATAAATACCAAATATCAGTATAGGTTGAATTTATATACTATGAAAAGGCATTTGAATTTATTACGTCACCATCGGTTATATCTGTAATGAAGAACCGGGGTATAGAGGACACATACATCAAGTTGATAGAAAACATCTGCAAGAATGTAATCTTCATGGTGAAGCAATATGAAAGAACAAAAAAGATAAAAATCAAGAAAGATATAAGACAGAGAGATGCAAATTCGCTTAAATTATATACTACAGTCTTAGAACAAGTATTCAAAATGCTCGATTGGGAAGAGAAAGGAATCGAAATAAAAGGTGAAAGATTGTCACCTCCAGTTTGCTGATGATATCGATATCTTCTCAAGTACTCCATAAGAGCTACAAAAGAGGATACAAGAATTAGATGATGCCAGTCAAAAAATTGGCCTAAACATGAACCACACAGAAACAAAAGTGTGTTCAATGAGTTTGTCTTCTCGAAGAAGATTGAAATAAAAAGAACAGATATAGAAGAAGTTATAAAGTTTGTTTATCTAGATCAAGTTATCAACAAAGATAGATCATTCATTGAAGAAGTAAACAGGAGAATAAAAATGGGATGGAGTTCATTTGGACGAAACGCCTTGATATTAAATCAACAATCCCACTCTGTTTGAAGAAAAAAGTATTTAATAATTATATACTACCAGTCCTTATATAGGACAGCGAAACATGGGTGCTTAACCCTAAGGTCATTCAGAAACTCCAAAAAACACAGAGAAGTATAGAAAGATGCATGCTAAGAATAACAAGAAGAGATAGGAAAAGAATAGAATGGATACGAAAACAGACAGGAGTCATAAATGTAATAAGACAAGTAGAGTGGTTCAATAAACAAAAAATCTTCTTCTACAGCATCATCTGCTTCTATAATATTAATTACTTCTTGCAAAATCAAGTCCTTATCAATAAAATTACAGATTTCAACCCCGCATACGTCTAGTGTGATTATACAAACACATTAATTTTTTGAGCAATCTATACCATCAAATAATAATTTATTGAATATTTTACTAGACTACTAATAAAATGATTCTTCATTTTATGTATATAAAAATAAAATTCAATTAAATAACATCTGAATTACATGAAATTTATATATTCTACCGCTTCTAAGTCGAAAAAACTGGTAGTGTTCACTTCCATGATGCACAAAGAACTAATAAATTAAATTTAAGCAGACAAAGTGCTTGTGCCATTATCTCTAGTGTATACAGAAACAAAACTTATAATAACATATCCTGGTATCTCACAAATAGATTACGAGGAAATATTTATCTGACCATGTGTACAAATGATCACGTACGGCGTTAAAGGGCTAATAATTAATTAACCCTTTAACGCCGTAAATAACGCCTTTAACGTCTATTAAAAAATTAACTAATTTCTCCCTGATCATAGTTATATTTTAAATAATTATAATTATTTAATTATAATAATTATAATTATTTAAAATATAACTTTGATCAGGGAGAAATTAGTAAAATTTTTTTAATAGGTGATAAATATAACTGGTATTATTTAATGGTTCAATTTATAAATCGATGAAGGTGGTGTGAAGTCATTTATTGGAGAATGTCAAGATTACATTGCAATTTTATATATTTATCTATCTATATATATATATACACACGTGTATATATATATATACATATACATATATATATATATATATATATATATATATATATATATATATATATATATATATATATATGTATATAAATGTGTTTATATTATATTAGATTATTGGAAGTTAATATCGAGAAATTTGCGAAGGGTATGAGGGTGTATTAGAAATGATTCGTTTCTAACCTAAATCAGCGTTAACAATTTATATACCTGAACAGGTAGTTCGATAACAATCAATCGAATCGTGTAGTGGTTGGAAACGACTAATCTCTCACTTATTTTAATTCTATGGGCCGGTGCCAATGGCGACGGCGACAGAGTGGTTGTAGAGAGGCAATGGCGTGAGCCAATGCGCCGGCCTGGCCGGGGCCGCCTCCCCGGGGAGCGTAGCACCCCAGTGCCCGCGTCCCGCTGTCGTTCCCGGCCGCTCTGCCGACGGTTCCCGTGGGACAACACTCAAACAGGTCCGTCCGCGAGCGAAATTTTCAAATAAGAATAGCATGTATATTTTATACGCGTTCGGAGATTTATGATTTGAAAAGAAATGATTTATTTAAGTATAAGTGTGGATCGTTCGAATATTAAATACAGTAAGAATTGCTCGTGAATACATATAAATAAATATATTAATTAATGTTTTTCTTTAATTCATTAAATACTTTATAAGCATTTTGAAGATCGTTTATGTTTTTTTTTGTCTCATTAAGAATTTATCAAACTTAACCCTGTCGAGGTCACGGTCAAACAAATTTCGCTTAAGTTCCGTGTATCCGAGAGATATATTAATTACTAGTATGTGCTGAAACCCGATATTTTTTTAACAAAAACACTCCAAATATCATACATGATGGCTTATTTATTTTCAGATACAATTTAGAAATAATCGGAAAAAAATATAAAGAATAAAAAACGGATATGTGTGTTCATGTACACACGACAGAAGTGAAATTTCAGTATTTTTATGTAGATGTAAGGAAGGAAGGAAGGAAGGATTGTTTTAAATTACAAGTTCAATAATATAAATAAAACATTCTATAATTAAATAGGAAATGGTGCATTGCTATAAATTACATGTTTAATAATATAAAGAAGACATGTTATAGTGAAAAACATAATTTTATTCTGATTCAATTTGTTCGTGATCTAAAAATGAGAATCGGTTTATGATAACTAAAGTATGATATAATATTTATTTTTCTCCTATACAGGAACGGAACGGAAACAGTCCGGCCATAGTCCGGGCCCATATCTCGGATCCCTTCCCACGTACGCATTTCCCACATCTTCGCGTGCATTCTCTCACTCTATCTTTATTAGCATGGGGCTTTACTTGAGTCTCCTCTCTGTCCGTATTCCTCAGCGCAGTATCTATGCGCAGTCTCTCCCCTCTCTCTCTCTCGCACTTATGCAGTTATATTCTCTTTCTATCTCTCTATTAGCACGGGGCTCTACTTGATCCCCCTCTCTGTACATATTCCTCAGCGCAGTATCTCTGCGCAGTCTCTCCCTTCTCTCTCGCATTCATACAGTTATATTCTCTCTCTCTCGTTCGCGGCTATGTTCATGGTAATGTTTTTGACCACATCTACGCGTGCATTCTCTCTCTCTTTGTTAGGACGGGGCCTTATATGAGCCCCTTCACCGTCCGTATCCCTCAGCGCAGTATCTCTACGCACTATTTCCCTTCTCTCTCGTGTTCATACAGTTATATTCGCTCTCTCTCGTTCGCGGCTATGTTCATGGTAATGTTTTTGCCCACATTTACGCGTGCATTCTCTCTCTCTCTCTTTGTTAGGACGAGGCTTTACTTGAGCTCCCTCTCCGTCCATATTCCTCAGCGCAGTATCTCTGCGCGCAGTCTATCCTCTCTCTCACACTTATGCAGTTATATTCGTTCTATCTCCCTCGTTCGCGTCTATGTTCATGGTAATGTTTTTCGTGACATGCCGTATGATTTTACCTCTCGCTGACACTTCCATAGAAGTTTCACTTCAAAAATTTTTTGTTACAAAATAACGCAAACATGGATAAGGAAACGAAATAAAACTAAATAAATCTATTTAACATTAATTAATAAGAATCTTCAATAATTGGATTTACATTTTCCTCTAAACCCAGATAACATTTTGTCTATTGTTACATTCTGTCACATAGAGTAGCATAATTTACAACTTTCTATAAATTGTGAGAAAATGTCTCTCACAGCCACTAATTTGTCAACTTTCATGCGTTCTAAGCGAGTAAGTTAGTCATCAAACCTGATACAATTATGAATAAATCTAAATCTCCGTAAAGACATTGTAAATTTAAAAAGTTTAATCCCACTGGTATCTGTAGCCTATAAATCTTGCAAATTTAACCTATTGTTGTGATGTAAACTAGTTAGATATAAGAGGTCTAAAAATGATTTCAATTCTGTATTGTCTATTCTTTTAGCATACTTTTATCTTGAATACCAGTTCGGAATAGAATCAATGTATTTATTTGTATATAATATTCATATGTATATAATATTTAATTATATATAATAAGATTACATCTAAAATATCATCTATGATAAAACAATTCTGTTTCATGTTCTGTCTTGGAATTTTTTGGGTGAAATAACGGAAGTTGACACAAAATATTCTGCGACTGTCTTTTTAATTGTCTTCTTATTGGATTTTCCTCCATTTTGATTCTTTATCCTTTCCAAGAAAATACTCTTCAATCGTGTCTAATTTATCAATACTTTCTCCACTAGAAATATCTTGTTCGGTCTGCTAATTTTCTGAACGAATTTCCACATAATTATCATCTTCTAAATCACTTTTATTTTTGCATACGACTCTATCATTCTTATCATCGTACTCAAGTAACATTCACTGAATCTCTTCAACATCTGATGGATTATCCAATCGATATATTTCATTAGCAAATTTTAGTGGTAAATAATAAAAAAACAACTAAATCATTATTGATATCGGAGTTCACGGTACCTCTCAGATACAATTTACTATCAAATATCACACAACTTTATATAACACGTGTTATAATGAAACTGACAGCATAAACATTGCGGAATATCACTAGTAATATACGCATGCGCAGCTACTCATGACTTCCAAGCTATACATTGGATATATGTAAGAATATTTAATAAAACAATTTGCTTGTATCTGTTAGATCAGCTGCAACATCCGAAGAGTTAAAATAAACCACATCAATAAAATTAACTGTCTACATATACCTAACATCTTGTCTTTAAAAGTCAATTATTGATTTAAGTCATTAGAATGCTTTCAATTCATAAAAATTTTAACTACCATGATTAAAAATAAAAAGTGATCGATGTCAATTGTAAGTAATACGTTGGTAGGAAAATAATTGCGGTTTTTGTTTTCCGAATTCTAATCTTGATTTTTTTAATGAAAGTGTTATTTCATCGTATTCATGTTAATATTATTTTAAAGTGTATTTTTCGGTCTGTATTTTGCTATCATCAAATTTTTTTTTTTTTTTTTTATTAATTTTTCTTCAAATTGAGTTGTTGAATTAAATATGGATAAGAAACAAGTAAGAGAAATTTCTTGAGTTCAAAACGAGTGATAAGCCAGCAGAAACTGGTTGTAAACTAAACAGTGCTTTTAGTGTGGGTACTGTTAAGAAACGTACGGTATAATGGTGGTTCCAAAAATTTTGTGCTGGTGACAAGGGATTTGAAGATGAAGTACGTCGCGGGTATCTTTCTTAAGTTCATAACGACCAACTGAAGTTGTTAATTGAATCAGAATCGTGCACAAAAATTCTAGAGCTTGCACAGACGTTAGTTGT
>CM068324.1:3829097-3831597 GCA_034766995.1 Acanthacorydalis orientalis
ATGGATAGAATTTATTTTACCATGTATTTGTAATAATTAATTGATAAAAAATATTGATGTGTAAAAATATAAAATATTATATAAAAATGATCAAACTGATGTGGTTTGGATCTAATTAAAAAAAAATAAATATTAGTTTGGTAGGAAAATAATTGCGGTTTATGACGGTATTAACCGCTTAAGCGGTTCAATAGAGATTCCGAAAATTTCGTACTGGGGACGAGAACGTTGAAGTTGAAGAAGATCTCGAGTGTCTTTCAGTAAATAAGGACTAAATGAAGGTGCAAGTTGAATCAGAACCAAGGACAACAATTTAAGAGCTTGTATAAAAGTTAGGTGTTAGTCACTCAACAGTTCTGGACCATTTAAGACAGCTAGGAAAATCAAAAAAAAATGTTAATGTATATGAATTTCAAGGTTATAAACTAACATTTTTTTTCTCATAACCTACTAATTTCAGTACGTATGCCACTTTTGAGTAGATATTAAATAGTTTTTTCTTGTTTATGAAGTGAAATATGAGGAGGTTGTATTGAAAGCCCCTTTTTGTATTTGTTTTTTTTTTGCATTTATTTCACTCACAAAATGTGTGAATACATTAATCAAAGCATTTTCTCTCGGAAGCTATGGTTTTTCCCTATTTTTCTGGCAGAAGTCGAATTCTGCGACGAACGAATGGTCTGTCTTTTGAGCCAATCCATTCAGTAACCCAATTTTCGACTTCTCTGTATTTATGGAAATGTGTATCTTTCAAAGCGTGTTGCATAAATCGGAGCAGATGGTAATTGCTTGGATGCAGGTCCGGAGAATACGCTAGGTGCGGGAGAACCTCCCATTCGAGCTCCAGTTTTGTTTCACGGCTAAAGCGACATGGAGCCGAACGTTGTCATGGAGAAGAATCACTTTTCGGCTATTTGATGTAATTACTGGTTGTTTTTGCATCAAATTATCATTCAAATGCTCCAATTGTTGTCGATAATGTTGGATGGTGATTGTTTCCTTCGGTTTCAATAGCTCATTATACATGACACTCTCCATATCTCACCAAATGGAGAGCATTGCTTCGTGACCGCGAATGTTTCGCTTTTGTGTCGACGTTGATGGTTGGTCAAGATCAACCCATGATTTCTTGCGTTTCGAGTTGTCAAAATAGATCCTTTTTCATAACCGGTCACGACATGCTACAAAAACTCTTCTTTTGATGCCTTGCAAGAAAAGAAATCGAAGTGCTTAAATGATTAATAATGGGATTTTCGGTCAATTCATGTGGCACACATCTCTATTCTTTCTGGATCTTTCCAATGACTTGTAAATACCGTGAAATGGTTGATTTATCAACTTCGAGCTATTGAGCCAATTCTTTAAGTGTTTGAGCAGGGTTTTCTTCCTATAGAGCTTGCAGTTGTTCATCTTCAAACTTTTTCAATTGACCTGGTCGTTGTTTGTCGTGAACGTCACAATCGCCATTTTTGAATCGTCGAAACTAATCTTTAGATACTGTTTCCGATGGAGCAGATTTACCATAAGTTTTTGTAAGCAATCAGTGAACTTCAACTGCACTTTTTTCCAAATCAAAGTAGTGTATAAGTATATATTAGAAAACAAATTATCGCGTTCCATTTTAATTCAGTTATAGAAAAGCACTTGTCTAAACAAAGGATTGCATCTGATGATTGAATTTTAGTGGGACATTTTCACACTTCAAAATGACATAAGAGACATGTCACACCCCACAGAATACGCACCTAGAGCCATCTATTCGTGAACATCGGCTTTCGATACAACTTCTAATATTTATTTTTGAAGTTATTTAGTTAAATTTTTTATTTTAAGATAAATTTTTATCAATTTAATAACAGTAACAATAGTTTAGGAATCAAAATCAAAAAAATCAAAATCAAATACAATTTGACTGTGATGAATTTTACAGTATCAACGCCATATTACTGTGCGTTGGATGGAAATTGAGGTTAGGTTCGGGGTCTTAGACGTGGATTTTAAACTGGTTTTGAAAGGAGACTCGTGTTTCAGGAAGTGGGTATAAATATGGTTTGAAATGATGGAGTCCGGAAAAAATTTTCAAAATACCGGAAGGAACAGTTTTGGGTTGGAATTTTATGTTTATATATCTGTGAACTCTGTAATCTCTTCCAAAAAAATTGCTAATAATTAGTTAGTACATTCCACTGATACTATTTTAGAAAAAATGTTGTTAATCGTTACTCTGATTATAAAAAAATGAAAAATCTTTTAGTACTGCCTTGAGTAATACAATTAGTGTGGGTACTGTTAAGGAACGTACGATGCAATGATGGTTCTAAAAAGTTCGTGCTGGGAACGAGAGTCTTGAAGATGAAGAAAGTCGTTGATGTCCTTCAGTTCATAACGACCAACTGAAGGTGTTAGTTGAATCAAAACTACGTACAACAATTCAAATTCTTACAAAAAAGTTAAACGTCAGTCATCCAACAGTTCTGTACCAATTAAATTAAAAAAATAT
>CM068324.1:3841597-3859097 GCA_034766995.1 Acanthacorydalis orientalis
GATTTCTTCCCAATAATTTGGCTTCCTAATTATAAAAGCGTCCACATTTAAATTAAGTTCCTGTTTTATCTTCAAACAAGTCAAAAAAGAATTGGTTTGCGCTAACCAAACTCTTTTTATCATCATCTCTTGTTGAATTTTCCTTTTCCGTTCTCATGTTTCTGTTTTTTATGTCCACTTTAGCATTTCCAATCATTTTACTAAAGAATCCGACCGTTTCTTCAATAATTTTTTAGGTTTTACCTTTTACTTAAAAGTCGTTTTTCGTCATTGCAATTCTTTCCACGACCCATTTTAACTCAAAACACACATAGAATTCACTAAATGTTGTATTGAGTCAATAAATTCAGTCTAATTTAGATTAAAATTGAAAAAAATGTTAAAATATTTCGTTATTTAAAATTTAGATATAAATTTAACACTGCTGCTATTATTTAGCACAGTACAAATCTTACGCTATTAAAACAATTATGATAATTTTTGACAACTTAACTCCATAAGGCGGGAAATCACACAAAATCGATTACTGAAACATTAAAATGTTTTCTAATAGATGCCACTAATTTTTAAAGAAAGAAGTGGCGGAAATTTGAATATTACTTTTTTAAGTGCAGTGCTATTATTTTGCATACAGGTGTATATACGAGGGTCGTTTGATAAGTATGGTAAAAATGCCAGTAAAACATGTTTTTTTGGAAAAAAATGATTTTATTTCTCAACATGGTCTCCATTGATACACTTGGTTCAGTGAATCTGCAAAATACGTATTGATGAAGATGATGACATACTCATTCGACGAGAATTTCTTCCCAACGCACCCAATTTTCAAGTTCAGGATGAGAAAGAAGTTGCACAGGGCCAATGCCGGAGACAAGAGTGGATGAGGAGTCAATTCGAAGCCTAGTTTGTGCAATTTTGCCATCACGACATACATTGTCTTCTCTTCTTGCAAAATGGTCCACATATTTCTATTTCAGACTGTTACTCTTCTTATTACATCTGTGACTCCTGTTTGTTCTTGTATCCATTCTATTCTTTTCATATCTCTTCTTGTTATACCTAGCATCCATCTTTTCATACTTCTCTATATTGTTTGAAGTATTTGAATGATTTTGTCGTTAAGCACCCATGTTTTGCTATTGTAGGTAAGGACTGGTAGTATACATTGATCGAATATTTTTTTCTTAAAACAAAGTGGGATTGTTGATTTAAATATCAAGGAGTTTCGTTCAAATGCGCTTCATCCCATTTTTATTCTCATGTTTACTTTTTCAATGAATGATCAATCTTTGTTAATAAACTGGCTTAGATAGACATATTTAGTAACTTCTTCTACTTGTTTCTCTTATTTCAATTTTCTTCAGGCAGACAAACACATTGGAATTTTTTTGTTTTCGCGTGGTTCATGTTTAGATCAATTTTCTTGACTGGCATCATCTAATTCTTCTATCTTCTTTTGTAACTCATCCGGATTCCTATCAAAGATGACGATATCATCATCAAACTGGAGGTGACTTAATTTTTCCCCTTTTGTTTCGATTCCTTTGTCCTCCCAGTCGAGTGATTTAATTCTTCGTCTAAGGCTGCAGTAAATAATTTAGGCGAAATTGCATCTCCTTGTCTTATAGCTTTATCAGTTTTTATCTTTTTTATTTCTTCCTGTAGTTTTTACTGTAAATGTTGCAATCTTCTAGATATTATCTATCAGCTCGATGTATGGGCCCTCTGTGTCCTGGTCCTTCAATGCAGATATAACCGATGATGTGGTAATAAAGTTGAATTTGGAGCTGGCGCGATACCGCCTAGCTGTCAACGGCTAAAAATCTTTCTCTCATAATCCGATCCGGAAACTTTTGATCCTTTTCTTCGAAAATAGCTGGATAGTGCGAGCTAGTACGTTACTATATAAAAATCTTTGGAGTATTCTACTATTCCATGAAGTTTTGTCCCAAACTCAATTTCCTAGGACGTATCCTCCCCTTGTAAGTCCACTTACATTCCATTTAACTGATCAATTCTTCCATCTTTTCTTCATTGGATAGCGTCTTGCAGTTATACGTTCAAAGATTAAGGGTAAGAGAACTGAGTAGGAGAGAGTAAAAAGAGTGTCAGTAAGTCTTTAAATTCCGATGATTCTTAGCACCTTCTGATAACTTGTCTTGAACTTGGCTACTGCAATAACTGGAGACAAGTCGTCCTCCGGAGAATGAGAGCCATTACATTTTTGTACTCATCTAGAAGGGTATGGGATCATGACTTGTCGTCATTATCTCAGTTGCGCATTAGCGAGTACTTTTTTATTTTGGCCGGGGATAGTTTCCAAGTTTTCTCTAGATGGTTAAACTATTGATATTCAAATAATATCACTCTACATCTTTTTGGAATCCTGTTTGCACCTTCTCGCCGCTTTGACGAAATGAAATCTATATATATATATATATATATATATATATATATATATATATATATATATATATATATAATCACCATCATCATCTTCAGCCTCTGTTAATGCACTGCTGGATAAATGCCTCTTCCATGATTTTCCATTTTGTTCGATTCAGTGCCTCTCTTTTCCACAGATTTCCAAGAAAGTTTTTAATATCCTTATCCCATCTGTTCATTGGTCTCTTTCTGGGTCTTTTCATATTCCTTGGTTCCCAGTCAATAATTTCTCTTGTCCATCGGTTGTCTTCTCTTCTTGCGACATGTCCCGCCCATTTCCATTTCAGACTCTTTACTCTTCTTATTATATTTGTGACTCCTGTTTGTTTTCGTATCCATTCTATTCTCTTTCTATCTCTTCTTGTTATTCCCAACATGCATCGTTCCATACTTCGTTGGGTTGTTTGGAGTCTTTGAACTATTTTGGCGTTTAGCACCCATGTCTCGCTGCCATAGGTAAGGACCGGTAGTATACACTGATCAAATACTTTTTTTCTTTAAACAGAATGGGATTGTTGATTTAAATATCGAGGCGTTTCGTCCAAAAGAGCTCCATCCCATTTTTATTCTCCTATTTACTTCTTCAGTGAATGATCCATCTCTGTTGATAAGCTGGCCTAGATAGATATATTTCGTAACTTCTTCTATTTCAATTTTCTTCGGATATACATACAATTTTGTCTTTGTATGATTCATATTGAGGCCGATTTTTTAACTGGCATCGTTTAGTTCCTCTATCCTCTTTTCCAACTCTTCCGGAGTATTTTCGAAAGTAACTATATCATCGGTAAACCGGAGATGGCGTAATCTTTCACCCTTTATTTCGATTCCTTTGTCCTCCCAGTCGAGTGATTTGAATACTTCTTCCAGCGCCGCAGTAAACAACCTCGGAGAAATTGCATCTCCCTGTCTTACACCTTTCTCGATTTTTATCTTTCTTGTTTCTTCATGTAGCTTCACCGACATCGTTGCTTTTTTATAGATGTTATCAGCAGCTCGATATATGTGCCCTCTATGCCCTGGTTCTTCAATGCAGTTATTACCGACAAGGTGGTGATGGAGTCGAAAGCCATCTCGTAGTCTATAAATCCAAGACATACTGGTATTATATATATATATATATATATATATATATATATATATATATATATATATATATATATATATTTATATACGAGGTCAGACAATTAAGTAATGCGACCGATTTTTTTTCTCGGCCTGTGGTAACAATGCGAACCTGTAACTCCGCCACCGTAATAGCAGATCCCTACTCTCTCGATTGAGACCTTGACCACCCTCGTTTGATCATTTCTTCGCCAGCTGTTTAGTGTTTTGTAACAACGCGCGAGTAGTGCATGTCACGAAAATGAATATATATATATCGCTCAAGATTGTCTCGAGCAGGTTGAAAGTGATCCTACTCTTCTCGATCGAGTTATTACTGGTGATGAAAGTTGGTTCTTTCAATATGACCCCGAAACTAAACGACAAAGCCAACAGTGGCTGTCCCCTGGAGCACCAAGGCCAAAGAAGGCGAGAATGAGCAAGTCCAAAGTGAAAACCATGTTGATTTGCTTCTTCGACAGCGAAGGGGTGGTTCACAAAGAGCTCGTACTACCTGGACAAACCGTAAATCAAGTATTCTACCGCAATGTGCTCGAAGAATTACGAAAAAGGGTGCTCAGAGTGCTCCAGAGATCGCGAAGACTTGGGTTCTGCATCACGACAATGCTCCCTGTCACAGTGCGTTCAGTGTCTCTCAGTTTTTGGCGTCTAAAGGCATCGCAACGTTACCACAACCGCCCTATTCACCGGACATGTCACCCTGCGACTTTTTCCTATTCCCCCATATGAAAAAATTCGTCAAAGGTCGACATTTTGACTCCGTTGAAGATATCCAAGAATCTGTGACGAGGGTACTCGGAGAGGTCCCACAGGAAGTGTTCCAGAATTGTTACGAAAACTGGAAAACTCGCTGGAATAAGTGTATAGATGCGGGAGGGGACTACTTTGAAGGGGATCGCAGCGATGTACCTTAATTTTTAAATATACTCGATTTTTGAATTTTGTTGCATTACTTAATTGTCTGACCTCGTATGTATGTATATATGTACGTATATATGTATGTATGTATGTATATATATATATATATATATGTATATGTATATATAGGTATGTATAATTTTGTTACATATTTGACTGTTTCAATGACTGGCAATACGAATAATATAAAAGTAGATATAAGATTATCTCCCCTCTGCACAATAGTATCATAAACTATTTCTATTTAATTAGCATTCTTGTCGTAATCATTTCCATGAAACACAAACTGTATGTACGTTATGTTTGCATGCCACTTAATGCCTCTTGGGAATCACCTGCAAGCATCTGCCATCTGGAGACACTTGTCCGTAGTAAAGCTGGCATTGCATTAATGTACATATTATTGTATGTTATGTATGTGTGTATATGTGTTTTTGTTGTATATACTTTTAGTACGGATTAAATGTTTTGTCTTTTTTATACATTCTAAAATGGAATTAACATTATTTTAAATTTATTCTTGTTGTCTAAATGATGGTATATTCGTTTTCTGTCTGTAAGATTATTTATATGTTAAAATAATTGAACCGTTATTTTTGAAACTGTTATAAGTCAATTTTTTCATATATTGAGATATTTAAGGGTTTGCGTTTGATCAATTTAAAAATATTAGCAAACGTTAATCAATTCGGGTGATGTTTGTAAAACTATAAAACTGTTAAATTTTATTACGCAATAATTAATAAAATTGTTAAAGAAAATAAACGATTTTTTTAGCTACAAATAGCCGTAGAGCACTTTCAATAATAACAAATTATAAAAAATAAAAGCGAGAGTATTCAAGTCCATATTTTTATAGAAGTTGGCTTTTCTGAAATGGATTTTTTAATGTAAAAAATAATAATTAAAATGAAGACATGTAAGTACACAAATAATCGAGTTTATTAAGAATTAATTTCAGTTATATTATAAAAGAAAATATAAATAAGTGTAAAAAGTAATTTACTTCGTTAAGGTAACTAAAAATAACAAACTTATTTATATTCTGAACTTATTTCTCTTTTACAATTAGCATAGTGAAGAATTCATGTTAAATTGGAGGTATGTAACTATATGGAGGTATAACTTGAGATATGGAAGTGCTTTTTGTAGATCAAACGAGAATCCGAAATATTTATGCGTTCTTTGATGCTATGTTTTGATCTTCTTTTAAAGATTTTCTAGCTAGTTCTACATTTCTTAAATGGCTACTATGTTCTTCCACTAGGCAGCTCTTTTTATCAAAGTCTGAGGTAACTTAAATCTTCATAAATTTGAAGATTAAAGTTACCTCATAAATATGAATAGTAATGTAGGCACCTTTAGGCTCTCAATTGACATGGTCAAGATGATGCTGTTGACCTCTAAACATTTATATTTATTACTTAGAATGTTGATTGAATACAAATCAATGGCTACAAATTGATAGCTCCAGTCACGGCTGAATGTCTACCGTCTGTCATGCAAGCTTTGAAATAGATTTCTCTGTAGCGAAAGGGTTAAATTATCAATTTAGCAACTTATAAATCTGAAAATCAATTAATTTATAAATGTACCAATTAAATTTCTATCTCTTTTTTGTTTGTCTTTCTCTCTTTCTTTCTATATATATATATATATATATATATATATATATATATATATGTATATTAATATATATATATATGTATATTAATATATATATATATATATATATTGATATATCCAATCTTTGAATTAGATTTCTCTGTAGCGAAAGGGTTAAATTATCAATTTAGTAACTTATAAATCTAAAAATCAATTAATTTATAAATCTACCAATTAAATTTCTATCTCTTTTTTGTCTGTCTCTCTCTCTTTCTTTCTATATATATATATATATGTATATTAATATATATATATATATATATATATATATTGATATATCCAATCTTTGAATTAGATTTCTCTGTAGCGAAAGGGTTAAATTATCAATTTAGTAACTTATAAATCTAAAAATCAATTAATTTATAAATCTACCAATTAAATTTCTATCTCTTTTTTGTCTGTCTCTCTCTCTTTCTTTCCATATATATATATATATATATATATATATATATATATATATGTATATATATATATATGTATATTAATATATATATATATATATATATATATATATATATATATTGATATATCCAATCTTTGAATTAGATTTCTCTGTAGCGAAAGGGTTAAATTATCAACTGATTAACTTAAAAATCTGAAAATCAATTAATTTATAAATCTACCAATTAAATTTCTATCTCTTTTTTTGTCTGTCTCTCTATCTCGTTTTTCTATATATATATATATATATATATATATATATTAATATATATATATATATATATATATATATATATATATATATGTATATATATATATATTAATATATATATATATATATATATATATTTATATATATTGAGATCAGTGCAAAAGTTCGTATACGATTCAATAGGTGGTGTTAAGAGTGCCGGATGGCTGTGTTCGTGATTAAAATGTATTCATGTTGTATATCGTTTGAAAGTTGAAAGTCATAGTTATGAATAGAGCATCAGACGCATTTGTTTCTATTCGATTTGCGTGTAAGAAAATTTTTTGAATATGAACAACGAAACGATACACTTTCGTCACGTTATTTCGTATGAGTTTCGAAAAAGAGTAACCGCTGGTGTGGTAACGAAAAATATTCGGAAAGTTTATTTGAAACATGCACCATCAGTTCCAATTGTGAAGAAATGGTTTGCTAAATTTCGACTTGGTGATTTTAACCTCGATGATCAACCAATCGACGACATGTTGTGCGCGCTTTAATTGACAATAACTCATGAATTTCAACGGAAGAGGTTGCAAAGACACTCAACGTTGGCAAATCGACTGCATTTAGGCATTGAAAAAGTTGGGTTTACGTTGAAGCTCGATACGTGGGTGCTGCACTCGTTATCTGAAAAAAGCCAGTTGAATAACTTCTCTTCGGAAGTTTCTTTACTTGGACGGCTCAACAAAGAGCCTTTTTTGGATCAGTTCGTGACTGGAGATGAAAAATGGATCCTGTGTAACAACTTTCGACGCAGATAAGCGTAAAAACAAGCGAACCATTCGCCTAAGCTGGGTTGGACCTGATGAAGGTGTTGCTGTGTGTGTTTGGTGGGATTGCAAAGATGTTGTTCGTTTTGAGCTGTTCCTACGGGGTGAAACGATTACTAAGGAGAAGTACTATCAACAACTAACCAAACTGAACGCAGCAATAAACAAAAGCGTCCGATTTAGACCAATCGCAAGGGGATCATCTTCCACTACAACAACGCAAAATCACATACAGCAAAACTGACTCTGCAAAAACTGAAGCAGTTGAAATAGGAAATCATATCGCATCCACCGAATTAACCAGACATTGCACCTTCGGATTATTATTTGTCCCGGTACTGCAGAATAGCTGAAATAGTAAAAAAAATTAACACCGTGGAGGCCGTTAAAAACCACCTCACCAATTTTTTTGCCGAAAAATCGTGCAGCTTTTACCAACGAGGAATCCAGCAGCTGTCTGGTCGTTGGAAAATGATTACAGAAAACGATTGTGAAGAATAATTTATTAAGGGGACCCGGTGGTCTAGTGGCCTAAAATTTAAGCTATTTTAAAATTTTTTTTTCTATATGAGGGTAATGAATAATGCTTTCAAATTTTTTTACACTTATTTTATTACTAATAAACTACAAAAAAATGAAAATAAAGACAAAAAAAAATTTTTTTTTAATTAGAAAAATGATGCTGAAGTCTCCCTCTCTAAAAAAAATGGAATTGCGTGGTGAATGATGATTTATCTCTCCCTCTGATCTGAAATAAAACAATTGACGAATTTTTAATAAGTATAAGTATAGCTATCGCAGGAAGTAGAATAATAAAAAAAAAAATTGACAAAATGTCGCGTAGTCAAAAGTACAAGTTTGAAAACGACCAGTATTTTTGAATGTTTTGTTAATAAAAAAAATATAAATATTTTACGGAAACTATTAAAGAGCTAGCGAGCTAGAACTATTCAGAATAACATATTAAAATTTCAGACAAATCGGTCAAGTAGTTTTTTTTCTGGCCCCCGCAAGATGAAAAAAAGTAGTATCGAGATAAACGCGTTTAAAGTTTGCCGGCTCCACTTATTCTTCTACCTACCTGACCTTCTAATGGGCTGTAGATCCTGAAATACTCTGAATTTCGTCATCAAATTTTAACAGTATATTTTTAAGACACTATACTTTCGAAAAAAAATCGATTTTTCGAAAATTCTAGACCACCGGGTCCCCTTAATAAAAACGTTTTCTGCGAAGAATAATCACCTGAGTTTCAATTTCAAATCGTATACGAACTTTTGGACTGATCTAATATAGAGTGTTTATAAAACGCACGTACATGGATGAGTCATCGGCCATGACATACGGAAGAAGATAATGAAGAACTATTTGCAGCGAGTAGTGATATATCAGAGAATGAAGAAAATATTGGTCCCATTCCAGAAGTACTCTTAGAGATTATTTATAGATGAAAAGATAAGGAAGTACATGAACAAATGTATTGAGCAATCAACAAGGAAAGTCACGAGTTGAAAATATAATAAAGGATAAAGTTGGAATAAAACGCTACACTACCTCTCGAATCGGAAGTATCAGAGATACATTTGAATTATGCTTTATCCAATCTATACAAAAGATCGTTATTGACAATACAAATATAGAGAGTCAGCGAGTATTTGGCGAAAATTGGAAAGACAAATCATATTACAATTCAAGCTTATATTAGAATACACTTTTTTAACGTATAGGATGACAATAAGGATCAACCAATATTTCTAGCCACTATGTCCGAGAAGTACGTTGAAAAACTCACTAGAGTTATTCGTTTTGATAAATTTGAGATCGACAGGAACGTCGGGCTCGTTATAAATTGTCCGTTATCCTTGATTTATGGAATAAGTGGGTAAATAAGCTTCCTCACTTATATACGAGGGCGGTCCCAGAAGTACCCGACCCAACAAAGAAAACACAAAAATTTTGGAAAAAATATATTTATTTTTCAACATAATCTCCTTTCAGCTCTATACACTTTTCCCAGCGATGTTCAATAAGTTCGATACCCTTTTTATAATAAGAACTGTCTTGCTCCTCAAAATACCCATTAACTGCCGACATCACTTCTTCATCGTTGGGAAATCTTTGACCACTGAGCCATTTCTTCAAGTTTGGGAACAGAAAATAATCCGAGGGGGCTAAATCTGGCGAATAGGGTGCATGAGGTAGCAATTCAAACTTTAATTCATTAATTTTGGCCATTGCAATAACGGATTTGTGAGCTGGTGCATTGTCTTGATGAAACAACACTTTCTTCTTAGCCAAATGCGGCCGTTTTTGCTTGATTTCTTCGCTCAAACGTTGCAATAAGGTCGCATAATACTCGCCGTTGATAGTTTTTCCTTTTTCAAGATAGTCAATGAAAATTATCCCACGCGCATCCCAAAAAACAGACGCCATGACCTTGCCTGCAAATGAAACGGTCTTCGCCTTCTTTGGAGCCGGTTCTCCCTTTTCAGTCCATTGTTTTGATTGTTCTTTTGTCTCGGGTGTGAAGTGATGGACCCATGTTTCATCCATGGTTATGAAACGGCGCAAAAATTCTGCTTTGTTGCTGTGAAACTTCGCTAAACACTCAATTGAAACATATTCACGACACTGTTTTTGCTCGAGTGTTAGCAAACGCGGCACCCATCTTGCACACAGCTTTCCTATGTCAAAATTTTCAGATAATATGCGATGTACCGCACTTTTTGAAATTCCTACTATGTCTGCTAGCTCGCGCACTTTTAGTCGACAATCATCCAGTACCGCCTTGTTGATTTTCTTCACCATTTCTGGAGTCGTCACCTCATTTGGTCGACCACTGCGATGCTCATCTTGGCAGCTCGTACGGCCTCGTTTAAACTCTGCTACCCGATATTTCACTGTTGTAAACGAAGGAGCAGACTCACCCAGAGTAGAATCCAGTTCAGCTTTTATATTGGTTGGGATGAGGCCTTTCAAATAAAAGTATTGTATCACGTAACGATGACCAATTTTCCCCATTTTCACAAATTCACTGAAAACGTTCACTATTGATGGCTGCCAAACAAATACTAAACAACGTGGCATCCTCAAACTTGAAAAATATGTTTTACAGATTGTGTACTTTCTAATAAAGTGATATTTTTCAAACAACTACCACCATCTCTAGGTCAGGCCGGGTACTTCTGGGACCACCCTCGTACTTCATATGAAAATATCACCGTAGATGAACAACTGGTCGCTTTTTGAGGACGATGAGGTCCATTTAGGCAGTATATGCCTGCGAAGTCTGCAAAGTATGGAACAAAAATTTGGGCTCTATGTAATAGCAGAACAAATTTTGCCTGGAACATGCAAGTATATACGAAAAAAGGACCAGATAAGGTACCAGAAGGAAATCAAGGACAGAGAGTAGTACTTGATTTAGTAAGACTTGAAAGGCCGAAATATCACATGCGATAATTTTTTAACACCTATGATCTTGCTATAGAATTATTGAGGAAGAAAAATACGATCGTTGGTACGGTAAGATCCAAGAAAACATTGATCCAATATATAAATTTATATATATATATATATATATATACATATATATATATACATATATATATATATATATATATATATATATATATATATATATATACTTATATATATAAATACACATACATGTGTGTGTGTCTGAATGTGTACTATGCTTGTCTGTATCGAAAATAATTTCTACTGAAAAACAATGTTATTTAAGTATAAAATTCAGCGTTTAATATTAGTATGAACGTTTGTTGTTTTCAGCGGTGTGTGGTGGTATCTCAGGAGATAACTGTGTTTTAACGAAGCCGCCGCGGGCCTCTTCTTCGTGCCAGTGTAAATTATCAAGACATTTGTGCGAAATGAAACCCGCATCAGATATTCTTTGCTAGTTTACTCATGAAACCCAAAGGGACCGAATGTCACATTCGAGTCTTGCGACAAGCACAGACATGTACACACACACACACACACAAATATGTATATATATATATGTATACATATATATTTGTATATAGTTTTCACAAATGGATTAAATAATGTTTTATTGCTCTAGGTATTTCATTTTGTAACTTATTAGATTACAAAATGTAGTTGAAAATTACATTTTATTTATTATAAAGACTAAATTGATCTATGCTTAATTTCGATCAGTTTAAAAGTGTTATCGATTGTTTACACTTTTCAAATATTGAATTCGTTGTAAATTACAATTTAGAAAATAAAAGTAACAAATATAATCAGTGTGAAACTTTTTAAAATTAGTCATATTCATCGAAATATTGTAGCTAAGTTAATTTTCACAAATTCTTTTATTTTCATCTCATAAACCATAAAAATGTCTCTAATCAAAAATTTCCTATAAATAATTATAGATATTGTTGATAGTTGTCTAGTATTATCAATAATACTGTAGTTACTATTGTAGCAATCAATAATTATATTTTCGATCAGAAAAAAATATTGTGTGTCAGTCTCCACTCAATGAATAATTATATTCGTTCGACACTAGAAAAAAAAATTAGTTAATAATAAAACGTGTATATGAGTAAACGAAAAACCATACAAGGAGAAACACCAACAATACAATGATTGTGAAGAAAATGGAGGTACGATATTATTACCGTAACGGGGTTACGTGATAAGGAAAATTGTGAAAAATAATACGGTATACGAAAAAAATCATTCATGTTGTGGCTGCCAGATGAATCCTCCTCCTTACAGCGCGAGGCTTTGGTCTTCAGGGAGATATTTCGTTCGCAGCATCTGAGAGGCATAGCCCTGGCTAAAACAAGAAAGCTGATACATATAGATACAGCGGCGGACTTTCTAGTCATCGATGCACCAATTATTTCGAAATTGTGATGTGGTTACTATTTCTTTAATGAAAAGTTTACGCACACACACACACACACACATATATATATATATATATATATATATATATATATATATATATATATATATATATATAGTTTCATATGTGACAAGAAATATTAAAGATTTATACGAGGTATACATAAAATAATTTAATCAAAAATTGATTAAAAACCATGAAAATATTTTTTGAATAATTCATTAAAATTCAGGCTAAAACAGAAAAGATATTTCTTGACAAAAATATGTTTGCTTTTAATTTGTTTATCTAAAATTTGAGAGTACTGATCATTTAAATATATTTATCTATAATTATTATATATATATATATATTAATGTATATATATATATATATAGTTTTATATGTGATAAGAAAAATAAAAGATTAATATGAGGTATACATAAAATAATTTAATCAGAAGTTGATTGATAAACATGAAAATATTTTTTGAATAATTCATTAAAATTCAGACTAAAACAGAAAAATATTTCTTGACAAAATTAGTCTATTTTTTAATTTGTTCATCTAAAATTTGTCAGTACTGATCCTTTATAATATATTAATCTATAATTATTATAATATATATATATATATATATATATATATATATATATATATAAATGTTAGGTTCATATGTGATAAGAAATATCAATGATTTATATGAGGAATACATAAAATAATTTAATCAGTAATTGATTAAAAAACATGAAAATATTTTTTGAATAATCCATTAAAATTCAGGCTAAAATAGAAAAGATATTTCTTGACAAAAATATGTCAATTTTTTAATTTGTTTCTCTAAAATTCATCATTACTGATCTTTTAAATATATTAATCTATAACTATTATAATATATATATATATATATATATATCAATCTATCAATAAATTCACAAATTTACAAAATTGATAAATATATGAAATGTATCTATTGGTTGGAACGAAATTTCGTATCGTTTTTAAGGGGAAATTCAAAGGTAGTGTTTACTTATTTGTATATATATATATATATTCTAATACATATGAGCCATTTTGATTCACACATCCTTCACTTAGTTTCATAATTCCGTCCTGCCAGAATTTGACATATTTCTGAACGATGAATTGATTCAGGTGGTTTCTGCAGGCTTCCATGAAAGTTTTTTCCATTAAGAGAATTCAACAGAGACCACGACAAAAGGTAATCTGAAATTACAAGATCAGGAGAATTTGGTGTGCGAGGTTGGACGTCCCACTATAATTGCACCAATTTCTGTCCTGGTCTGCAACTCTTTGCATATATAACATTTTGTTTCAAATTAGGGTATTGAATTGAAAATTCTAAAAAACAAGTCAGAGTACAAGGTCAGACAATTAAGTAATGCGACCGATTTTTTTTCTCGGCCTGTGGTAACACTGCGAACCTGTAACTCCGCCACCGTAATAGCAGATCCCTACTCTCTCGATTGAGACCTTGACCACCCTCGTACGATCATTTCTTCGCCAGCTGTTTAGTGTTTTGTAACAACGCGCGAGTAGTGCATGTCACGAAAATGGAACAGAGAAATTTAGAGCAACATCGCTCAAGATTGTCTCGAGCAGGTTGAAAGTGATCCTACTCTTCTCGATCGAGTTATTACTGGTGATGAAAGTTGGTTCTTTCAATATGACCCCGAAACTAAACGACAAAGCCAACAGTGGCTGTCCCCTGGAGCACCAAGGCCAAAGAAGGCGAGAATGAGCAAGTCCAAAGTGAAAACCATGTTGATTTGCTTCTTCGACAGCGAAGGGGTGGTTCACAAAGAGCTCGTACTACCTGGACAAACCGTAAATCAAGTATTCTACCGCAATGTGCTCGAAGAATTACGAAAAAGGGTGCTCAGAGTGCTCCAGAGATCGCGAAGACTTGGGTTCTGCATCACGACAATGCTCCCTGTCACAGTGCGTTCAGTGTCTCTCAGTTTTTGGCGTCTAAAGGCATCGCAACGTTACCACAACCGCCCTATTCACCGGACATGTCACCCTGCGACTTTTTCCTATTCCCCCATATGAAAAAATTCGTCAAAGGTCGACATTTTGACTCCGTTGAAGATATCCAAGAATCTGTGACGAGGGTACTCGGAGAGGTCCCACAAGAAGTGTTCCAGAATTGTTACGAAAACTGGAAAACTCGCTGGAATAAGTGTATAGATGCGGGAGGGGACTACTTTGAAGGGGATCGCAGCGATGTACCTTAATTTTTAAATATACTCGATTTTTGAATTTTGTCGCATTACTTAATTGTCTGACCTCGTATTTTTTTGTTTGGTTCAAAACGGGTGGTAAAGCAGAAGTAAACTATACGATTCTTTTGGTGTAAGTACTGTTAAGAAGCATACGGTGCAATGGTGATTCCAAAAATTGCCTTGAAAAATAGCTTTGATGATAAAGAATGTCGCAGGAGTCTTTCAGTTCATAACTGAAGGTGTCAGTTGAATCAGAACCAAGCACAACAATTCAAGAACTTGCACAAAATTTACATGTTAGTAATCCAATAGTTCTGGACCTCTTCAAACAGATAGGAAAATCAAAAAAGAGATAAATGTATGAGTTTGAAAATTATAAACCGTAATTTTTTTTACCAATCTAATATTTTGTATAAAATAAGAGTAACAAAATGTTTTATCAATACTTTAATTAGTAGAATTACGAATTACACAAGTTGATGATGAAAATATGGTGTCAAAAATTCAGTAATATTTTAGAAAATAAAAATAATTTAACACAACCGCCATTATGTTCCTACCAACCTAATATTTTATATAAAATAACAGAGCTATAAAATATTTTATTAATACTATAATTAGTGGAATTACGAATTACACACGTTGATGATAAAAATATGGTGTCAAATTCACTATTTTTTTAGAAAATAAAAATAATTAACACAACCGCAATTCTTTTCCTACCAACCTAATATTTTATGTAAAATAACAGGGATATAAAATCTTTTATTAATACTTTAATTACAATTAGAATTACGAATTACACATGTTGATGATAAAAATATATAATGTCAAAAATTCACTAATTTATTGGAAATAAAAATAATTTAACACAACCGCAATAATTTTTCTGTCAACCTAATATTTTATATAAAATAACAGGGCTATAAAATCTTTTATTAATACTTTAATTAGTAGAATTATGAAATACACATGTTTATGATAAAAATATATAATGTTAAAATTAATTACTTTTTTAGAAAATAAAAGTACTTAACACAACCGCAATTATTTTTTTACCAGCCTAATATTTTATGTAAAATAACAGAGCTATAAAATCTTTTATCAATACTTTAATTAATAGAATTACGAAATACACATGTTGATGATAAAAATATGGTGTCAAAAATTCACTAATTTTTTGGAAAATAAAAATAATTTAACACAACCGCAATTATTTTCCTACCAACCTAATATTTTACGTAAAATAACAGAGATATAAAATCTTTTATTAATACTTTAATTAGTAGAATTACGAATTACACATGTTGATGATAAAAATATATAATGTTAAAAATTCATTATTTTTTTAGAAAATAAAACTAATTAACACATCCGCAATTATTTTTCTACCAACTTAATATTTTATATAAAACAACAGATCTATAAAATCTTTTATTAATACTTGAATTAGTAGCAGTACGAAATACACATGTTGATGATGAAAATATATAGGGTCAAAAATTCACTAATTTTTGAAAATAAAAATAATTTAACACAACCGCAATTATTTTTCTACCAACCTAATATCTTATGTAAAATAACAGTTATAAAATCTTTTATTAATACATTAATTAGTAGAATTACGAAGTACACATGTTGATGATAAAAATATGGTGTCAAAACTTCGCTAATTTTTTGGAGATAAAAATAATTTAACACAACCGCAATTATTTTTCTACCAACTTAATATTTTATATAAAACAACAGATCTATAAAATCTTTTATTAATACTTGAATTAGTAGCATTACGAAATACATATGTTGATGATAAAAATATGGTGTCAAAAATTCACTATTTTTTTAGAAAATAAAAATAATTAACACAACCGCAATTATTTTCCTACCAACCTAATATTTTATGTAAAATAACAGAGATATAAAATCTTTTATTAATACTTGAATTAGTAGCATTACGAAATACACATGTTGATGATGAAAATATATAATATCAAAAATTCACTAATTTTTTAGAAAATAAAAATAACACACCCGCAATTATTATTCTACCAACGTAATATTTTATATAAAATAACAGACCTACATAATTTTTTATTAATACTTTAATTAGTAGAATTACGAATTACACATGTTGATGATGAAAATATATAGTTAAAAACTAACTATTTTTTTGGAAAATAAAAATAATTTTACACAACCGCAATTATTTTTCTACCAAACTAATATTTTATGTAAAATAACAGAGTTATAAAATCTTTTATTAATTCAAACATTAACTAATTTTTGAAAATAAAAATAATTTAACACAACCGCAATTATTTTTCTACCAACCTAATATTTTATATAAAATAACAGAGTTATAAAATCTTTTATTAATACATTAATTAGTAGAATTACGAAATACACATGTTGATGATAAAAATATGGTGTCGAAAATTCACCAATTTTTTGGAAAATAAAAATAATTTAACACAACCGCAATTATTTTTCTACCAACGAAATATTATTCTTCACAAATAAATCATATATTTATATATATCAAATAATTAAAAAATACAAAGTTTTGTTTAAAAATAATAGAAAATGATTATTTTTAAATTGATTAGTAAGTCAGATTCAAACATATGACTTTTCGAATAGAAAGTGATTACCCTAAAAGAACGTGTCACAAAACTTTAATGTGATACAGTGTTAGGGTGACCTACATATCTTACAACCCTGTAAATGCACTGAGACTACGTGTTTCGATAGGGACACGCGCTATTATTACGAG
>CM068324.1:3876597-3884097 GCA_034766995.1 Acanthacorydalis orientalis
GACAAATAGCAGAGATGGATGGAAGAGATGGACCGAGACCACTCCCACGCTGGGAGCCAAATAAGGAGAACTGAGAAAGAAAAAATATATTTTCATCAAAATGCTCATAATCAATAATTAAAAATGATCGATAATAATCTATTGAATATTTTTGGTCAGAATTTTTTCTAATTTATGTGATGAGAAAATAATTTACTTTTATAAATGAATTTATTTAGTGTCAGAATTGTATTGCGATTAACCCTTTCAAGCCGGGTATGGATCTAGGAATCCATTGGTTTTTCAAAGAAACTATGATCCTAGAACACTATCTATTGGAAAATACATTTAAAGATCATTAAACTCTTTCTAATGAAACTAAATTTAATGCTCTTTTTTCATTAAAAAAAATTACACTCGTCCAAATATCAAAAAATCAAAGTTTTTTCATTTGAAAATCTATAAAAATTGTGATCTTGAGAATTGAATTGAATATTATTATTTTTCTAAAAGTTTATCATTTGAAGAAAGCGTATAAAAAGTTTCAAGACTCAAGGTACAAGATGTAAAACCGATTTATACACATTTGATTGTTTCAAATTTTTCGCACTAAACAGTAATATTATTTCTGCAAATTTTCAATTATAATCAATTTGTCCACTTCCAATTATATGTTTTCAATCAAGAGATTTATATTTTCTCGAATATTCACAACGAATGTGAAATTTCTAATGGATAATCTTAATTAATATATTATTTCTTAAAACTAAAAAAAATACAATATTTATTTTGATTGCGACAAAAGAATATCCAAATAATCAAAAAATATTTGTTAAAAAATTTTAGTACTTTCCTATTCCCCAGCTCCAAATGATTAAAACAAAGTTTCAAATATTTAAATTTTTAAAAGTTTGTTAAAATTCTGATTTTTACATAAATGAGATTAAAATTTGAAAAAAAAGTAAAGCATATCAAATAAATTCCTTGAAAATCTACTAATTAACAACGAATTCAAATCTGAATTAGTATAATTTTTAAATTTTTTATTTTTCTTTTCCGGATTCTATCCCTGACTCTATGATAAAATAGTTAAATTACAGAATTGAAATATTAGTAAAAAATATAATTAACAAAAAATCTTTCAAAATTATTGAAAAATTAGGATAGTAAGAAAGAAAGTAAGTTAAGTAAGAAAGTAAGTAATATCTAATTTAAATATTTAAAATCTTATTTTTAAAATACAAAAAAAAATTGAATAAAAGAGAAAGATATTGAGTTGTTTACTTGTTTAATAATCAAAAATAATTGATAAAAAAAATATTTACAAATAAATACTCCAAGAAATACAAAAAAAAAATTTTTTTTAAATATTCGACGGACATTAGAATAAAACTGTGAATAAAACCATAAACACAGACGGCCCTGTCATATCCGAATTGCATGTTCATTAATATAAAGTGAGTGACTTTGAATCGAATTTCGAACAATGGCTGGATTAACTTGGATAAAACTTGACTTTATTTTCGACATATTTCTCATTAAACAAATAATTTTTACACGAAACTTTTCTTCTTGAACGTTACAAAGTTTGACAAAGTTCCAACAGTACATTTATCATTGAGTTCTTACCATTCGGAACTTGACAAAAACATAATATTTCAAATAATTAACACATTTTAATATGTTTATTCTTAATTACACTGTAGTATAATGTTGATTGATATATGTTCAAGTATGTATTAACAATTTTCATATTTGAAAATAACAGAAACATTGAAATAATAAACGGTATTTTGTGATTTGATCATAGTGATCTGATATACTCGAGCATTTGATTTATTAGGTTGGTAGAAAAATAATTGCGATTTTTAACTTTTAAATTCATTTATATTTTTCTTTTTTTTGATATTTCTAGCTGATTTAAGCGGTGCAAAACTGTTAACGGGTGCTACTGACTTCAAAACTGTTAATTATTACTACTGACTGTTGTTGAAGTGCCCTAAATCCTCAAAAACCAACCATCCAGAATAGTTGGATAACTACCGCCTGACTTTCGTGCAAGTTTTCGAATTTTTGTGCATGATTCTGATTCAACTAACGGTTTCAGTTGTTCGTTATAAACTGAAGAAGGATTCCTGTGACTTTCTTCACCTTTAACGTTCTCCTCCACCATCGTACCGTGCCTTCTTTAACAGTACCCACACCAAAAGCACCGTTTAGTTTTCCAGTAGTTTCTGTTGTTTTACCACCCGTTTTAAACTCATACTCTGATCTAATTTGCTTCCTTTTCGTTTTTAATTAAAAGGCCCAATTTGAAGTGAAATTGACAATAAAACCAAATCGATGTTACCAAAATACAGATATAATACTTTTAAAATGATATTGATATGAACATGATGAAATTATGTCTGTGAAGTTTGCATACAAAGTGTTTAAAAAAATAAAATAAAAATTGTTCCAAGTAGCATTCATATAGTTCTAGAGTTTCTGGAAAGAAGAAAAAAGTTCCAATCATCAAAGGCAAAAAAAAAGAAAATAACGTTTTTGATATCTGTGAATTTGGCACAGTGTTAAAAAAATTATAGTGTTAAAAAAATAAAATAAAAATTGTTCCAAGTAGCATTCATATAGTTCTAGAGTTTTTGAACAGGAGAAAAAAGTTCCAATCATTAAAGGCCAAAAAAGAAGAAAATATTTTTTTGGATATCTGTGATTTGACAGTGTTAAAAAAATTGTTCTAAGTAACATTCATATAGTTCTAGTTTTTGAACAAAAGAAAGAAGTTCCAATTATTAAACGCCAAAAAAAGAAAATATTTTTTTGGATATCTTTGAATTTTGCAGTGTTAAAAAATTATAGTGTTAATAAAAATAAAATACAAATTGTTCCAAGTAGCATTCATATAGTTCATTTTTTTTGAACAGGAGAAAAAAGTTCCTATCATTAAAGGCCAAAAAAAGAATTTTTTTGGATATCTGTGAATTTGGCATTCTGTTGAAAAATATAGAGTAAAAAAAAATAAAAATTGTTCCAGGTAGAATTCATATAGTTCTAGAGTTTTTGGAAAGGAGAGAACAGTTCCAATCATTAAAGGCCAAAAAAAAAGAAAATAATTTTTTGGATATCTGTGAATTTGGCAGTGTTAAAAAATACATAGTGTTAAAAGCAAATAAAGAAAAAATTGTTCTAAGTAACATTCATATAGTTCTAGAGTTTTCGAAAAGGAGAAAAAAAGTTCCAATCATTAAAAGCCAAAAAAATAAAATATTTTTTTGGATATTTGGGAATTTGGAACAGTGTTAGAACAATTTTTATTTTATTTTTTAACATTTTAATTTTTTAAAACTATGCCAAATTTACAGATATCCAAAAAATTATTTTCTTTTTTTTTGGCCTTTAATGATTGGGACATTTTTTCTCCTGTTCAAAAACTCTAGAACTATATGAATGCTACTTGGAACAATTTGTATTTTATTTTTTTAACACTGCCAAATTCACAGATATCCGAAAAATTATTTTATTTTTTGGGCTTTTAATGATTAGAATTTTTTTTATCCTTTTCAAAAATTCTAGAACTATATGATTGTTACTTAAAACAATTTTTATTTTATTTTTTTAACACTATAATTTTTTTTCACACTGTATGCCAAGTTCACAGATATCCAAAATGTTATTGTATTTTTTTTGCCCTTTAATGATTGGAAGTTTTTTTCTCCTTTTCAAAAAGTCTATAACTATATGAATGTTACTTAGAACAATTTTTATTTTATTTTTTTAAGTAACATTCATATAGTTATAGAGTTTTTGAAAAGGAGAAAAAAAGTTATAATCATTAAAGGCTTAAAGTATACAAATAAAGTTTCGGACCACGAACTTTACGCAGTATACAAAAATTAAAAATGCGCATTTCGATGACTATTATATATATATATATATATATATATATATATATATATATATATATATATGAACCATTCACAGTATAAATCGATTAACTCCACGTTTTTAATTTTTTTAAATTTAAGCTTCAAAGTACTTGATTGCGTCGCTACTTTTATATTAAAGCTATAACATATATCCCTAATAATAAGTGTTAGCATCAATCAATGGCTATTTCATTTGGCCATTGAATAATTAATAATTTATTTCAGAAGCCAACCTGATTAACTCCGTAGTCTAAATGTAAATCGCTGCAATTATTCAAATGCTGCAGCAAATGCTCAATGATAACGGTCAATTGGTTAGGAGTGTTTATTCAGAAATAAAGTAAAATATATTAGTAAGTTGCAGTCTGATGACCACAGACTCAAGTCATGTTGATATCCTATCCAATTCATGATTTAATTTCAATATTCCTAAATCCTATCGCATTCTTTTCTATTCCCGTCCTTCTTGTCAATCAGTACTTTATGATATAGAGTGATATGGTAATTTGATAAAAAAAAAAAACAAAAAAAAAACAAAACAAGACCATAAATTGTGTACTATTGTTTCATCAGAAAAAAGTACAGTCTGTCTCGATCTCTCTGCCACAGAAGAAACTACTTATGAATAAATAAACAATTATTTCAAATTAAACGTTTGTTCTTTTTATAAAAAAATAGAAATTATACCGTTATACCAAGATGGATGAGACTAATAATAAAATTTTGGATGTGAAAAAAAGTGAATCTGATAGTTCTTCAATACGATTTACTAATAGAAAGCCTAATAATAAAAAAAATACGATTTACTAATAGAAAGCCTTTACTAATAGAAGAAAAGAAGTTGTAATCCTGATAATTTGTTGTAATCCTGAAAAAAATTCCGAATATTTTTTCACCTGATGATTGGTATAATATAATCAAAAATTGTAAACAGAAAGTGCCATTTAATATCATCCAAATGACTTATCAGGATTTTTTCTCAAGAAATCATTTAGGAAATTCAATCATTTACAGAAAAGTAACCTTACAGGGTTTCCAGTAAATTGGTTTTAAATGCATTGGATAAAATTAGAAAGGTCCAAACATTACCTCATATAATTCGAATATGACTTTAAAGAAGATTCAGAATTTAATACCATTAATATAAGAAAATCTGCAGCAGATAGACCACTAGATCTGAAGAATATAGACCAGCCTTTGTTATATCCTATAGGAAGAACTGTTACAAGAGAAAAGACATGATGGACCTGCTAAAATTCATTCCTCTGGTAAAACATGATTATTATAAAAACTGAAGAACAAATCGAAATAATAGGACCTCATATACAGCTAATGAAGAAGAAATTACTTACATTGTATCAACCAATAACAAATAAAATATTGTAACAAAACAATTATTTATTTTTATGAAAATTTTTTAAGAAAAAATATATGATAAATAACTTTTTCTTTAATAAAAAAAATAATAATTTGAACACTGAGATTAACGTCATTACTTTTTTTCACTTGCCAAATCGATTAATTCCCCTATTCACACAAAAATTGTGAAACTAGTAGCGATTATTCTAAGACTATTTTATCTTATTCGTTTTAAATATCGTTACATCTGAATTTATGCATTCTACAATGTTTATTTAGATTTATATTAAAAAGGGAATTTTAAGAAAACAGTGTACATTATTGTATCATATTTATTCACTTGTGTTTTATGGAGTTAATCGATTTATCCTGTGAGTGGCTAATATACAGTTCTAATTTTATTAAAAAATTTTTATAGATTGACTATGAGCTTTTCTTCAAACTGCTTCGACCTTAATCCGTATTAACAGTGTATATTATTTTAAAATTACAACGTATTATGTTATGGTTATGTTTGAGGGGGGAGGAAGCTATTAGACTCGAGGTCCATTATGCTTTCCCTCGACTTGATCAAAACTATTCGGTAAGTCTCGCTTCCTTCCAGAAGCCAATCAGCCTGCCCGAGTTTATAGACCCTAGTTCGGCCGCGGTGAGGAAAAACTCCCCAAACCATCGTTGCCTTAAATTGAGCCATGCCGGACATTCCACGAGGAGGTGAATAGGGGTCTCGTTAGTCCCCTCACACTATCTACACTTCCCGTCCGTTCTTCGGCCTTGTATATGTTCGTGGTAGCTTAATCTCCCGTGTCCTGTGACAATTCTCACCATGAGCCGGGAGAAGGATCTGCCACTTGTATAGATTCTCTTGGTCCAGTCCTTATTTGGGGCCTGGCCTAAGAGTACCCTGGTTTGACGACAACCGTCAATTTTTTGCCACCATTCTGAGTGTTCTGACTCGACCCACTCTCGAATGGCGCCCTTGGCCCAGCATTTCGCTAGCCCTACGAAGGGCTCTGGCCCCTCCACTGCGGATCTGGTTCCTAATGAGGCCAGTCTGTCCGCTATTTCGTTCCCCCGTATACCCGTATGATCCGGTACCCACAGAAGGTGAACCTCGTTCTGGAAAGCCAGTCTGCCGAGAGCTACAGCTTTTAATTACAGCATATTAGAAACAAAAAAAATGTTTACTTGGATAGATACTTTGTTCTCATCTTATATTTGGTTTTTTTATGAATATTTGTAAATCAATCTTATAAGAAATCAAATACATTATCAGATTTTATAATTAAATAATCAGGAAAAAATTTTTTCTCACACTATTATCAACATTCTTTAATCAATAAAAAACACATAATTCGAAATAGTGACATGAAATAATCTCTGTTAACATTGTTACGATAAATGATAACATCATATTTATACAATTTTCTACCCTTGGTAACTAGTTTGCTCCATAAAATGGAATTTACAGAGCTCATTACTATTATACTGATTTTTCTATATAAATTTAATCGTTTCATATATAGTTTTTCACACTGGGGCTAAATTCAATTCCATAAATGGATTTTCACTGGCAACGTACAAAAAAAAATTTGACTAAAATGTTCTTTCATTAATGATTGATCTATTTCATTGTAGTTTATGTGGATTTCAATACCATCACTTGATGGCATCTCTATCGAAAATGAAACAAATCAATCAAGAATTATTTAATATTAGATTGGTGTAAAAATAATTGCAGTTTTTATATATCGAGTATGAAGACTCGGATATCAGTTAAAAATTATATTTATTAATCAAGATAAATAAAATTGACACTCACACATTTCTATCAACGGGAAATAAATTTATTCCTACAAGATAGAATTCTGGAGTCCTAGATTAATTAATTTATTAAAAGTGCTTTGATCTGGTGCTTGATTCTATTGGTAGGAAATTAATCAAATGTTTAAGAAAATGATAATCTGATAATTATATTTATTAATCAAAATAAATAAAATTGACATGTACACATCTCTATCAACGGGAAATAAGTTTGTTTATTCCTACAAGATAGAATTTTAAAGCCCTGGAATTAACGAATTTATTAAAAGTGCTTTGATCTGGTGCTTGATTCTATTGGTAGGAAATTAGTCAAATGTTTAAGGAAATGATCGGGAAATGATCAATTCATCGGGTATTCCCAAAATTGTTTTGTATACTTTACTGTGTATATCGGGTTTTCCCCGATAACAAT
>CM068324.1:3901597-3906597 GCA_034766995.1 Acanthacorydalis orientalis
TTTTCATTGAGATTTTTTATATTTATAGTGAAACTTTTTTGTTTTAAAAAAACTGAAAAGTATGTAGTTCTTATTATGCTTTAGTAATTATAGTTCAAAAATTAATAAAATAGATGTTTTTCCTGCAAGATTTAACTAGAAAATGTAATTATAGTTTCTAATTATTGTATCAGGTAACCAAGAAATGTCTGTCGTTTAAGAGTGTACTTAATTATTAAATACAATATTATATAACAGTGAATAGTATAATATTCATTCTGTAAACATTTTTTGTTTGTAATTTAACGAAGATAAGTCGAAAAGGTGTAATAATATAAAAGCAAGCATTTCCAAACTGTTTAAAATATAAAATGATATTTATTAAGGGGACCCGGTGGTCTAGCGGCCTAAAATTTAAGCTATTTTAAAAAAATTTTTTCTATATGAGGGTAATGAATAATGCTTTCAAATTTTTTTACACTTATTTTATTACTAATAAACTACACAAAAATGAAAATAAAGACAAAAAAAAATTTTTTTTTAAATTAGAAAAATGATGCTGAAGTCTCCCTCTCTAAAAAAATGGAATTGCGTGGTGAATGATGATTTATCTCTCCCTCTGATCTGAAATAAAACAATTGACGAATTTTTAATTAGTATAAGTATAGCTATCGCAGGAAGTAGAATAAAAAAAAAATTGACAAAATGGCGCGTAGTCAAAAGTACAAGTTTGAAAACGACCAGTATTTTTGAAAGTTTTGTTAATAAAAAAAATATAAATATTTTACGGAAACTATTAGTTAGCTAGAACTATTCAGAATAACATATTAAAATTTCAGACAAATCGGTCAAGTCGTTTTTTTTCTGGCCCCCGCAAGACGAAAAAAAGTAGTTTCGAGATAAACGCGTTTAAAGTTTCAAGCAAGTATATATTCTTCTACCTACCTGACCTTCTAATGGGCTGTAGATCCTGAAATACTCTGAATTTCGTCATCAAATTTTAACAGTATATTTTTAAGATACAATACTTTCGAAAAAAAAAATCGATTTTTCGAAAATTCTAGACCATCGGGTCCCCTTAAGATCAACTTGTAAGTTATATATATATAGTTATTATACTACAAGTATAATATAAATTAAAACATTCAATTAAATTTTTTTTTATTCAAAATGAGTATCTCAGTTTGCTGTATGTGCATAATAGATCAATTCGTTTAATACAGCTGTAAAAAGAACAACTCTGCAAGCTGGTGACACGTTCAACTGGAATTTGTTTCAATCATTGTCTCCAATTCGTTGATATTTAAATTTGATTTAATTTTTTACATTATAACAACGACATAATTTTCTTGATTATCATATATATATATTGCAAAAAATATCATATTTTGTTGTTATTAAAGAAGCCTGGAAAAAATAAACAACCATGATTACTTTTTAAACTCAATAATATATATATATATATATATATATATGTCAATTCGTATAAATGTAACTACCTCTTTGAACACACAGACGAAGATGTAAATATGTTATATGTTATATCCTAGATTCTAGAATTTATTGGAACAAACTTTCTGACAATGTGGATAAATTAATTTTTACAAATAATTCTTTTTTCATCACACTATTTCACACGCTATAGAAAACTTTAATTATTAAAAGTTTTAAAAAATCGTTTTTTGAATTCAAAGTGAATGATATTAGAACCATTAAAGAAGAAAAGAAGAAGTGAATACTGTTCAATGAATAAACAAGCTTTAAATCGTTTGCTTGTCTGTACAGATAGACTTTAAAATATAAATATTAGATTGGTAGGAAAAAAATTACGGTTTATGTTTTCTGAATTCTAACCTTAATTTTTTTGATAATAATCTTAATTTTTTCTTGTCTCCCGTTGAGAGAAATGTGTGCAAGCCAGTGATCTTTATTTTGATTTATAAATATTATTTTTAACTGATATCCAAGTCTTTATACTCGATACATAAAAACTGCAATTATTTTTGTACCAACCTAATAGAATCTTATTCATTAAATCTGTATTTTTTTATGAAAAAATAAGCGTGAGAAACTTACTTCTTTGAAAATAAATATTTCATTAATACAAGTATGATCTTACTTAAATTATAAGTTGGTAGGAAAATAATTGCGGTTTTTGGTTTCTAAATTCTAACCTTAATTTTTTTGATAATAATCTTAATTTTTTCTTGTCTTCCTTTGAGGGAAATGTGTGCAAGCCAATGATCTTAATTTTGATTTATAAATATCATTTTTAACTGATATCCAAGTCTTTATACTCGATACGTAAAAACTGCAATTATTTTTGTACCAACCTAATAGAATCTTATTAATTAAATCTGTATTTTTTTATGAAAAAATAAGCGTGAGAAACTTACTTCTTTGAAAATAAATATTTCATTAATACAAGTATGATCTTACTTAAATTATAAGTTGGTAGGAAAATAATTGCGATATTTGTTTTCTGAATTCTAACCTTAATTTTTTTGATAATAATCTTATTTTTTTCTTGTCTTCCGTTGAGAGAAATGTGTGCAAGCTAATGATCTTAATTTTGATTTATAAATATCATTTTTAACTGATATCCAAATATTTATACTCGATCCGTAAAAACTGCAATTATTTTTGTACCAACCAATAGAATGTTACTAATTAAATCTGTATTTTTTAATGAAAAAATAATCGTGAGAAACTGATTTGTTTGAAAATAAATATTTCATTAATACAAGTATAATCATACTTAAACTATAAGTTGGTAGGAAAATAATTGCGATATTTGTTTTCTGAATTCTAACCTTAATTTTTTTAATGAAAGTGTCATTTTGTCATGTTCATTTTAATAATATTTTAAAGAACATTTTTCGGTCTGTATTTTGGTAAGATAGACTGATTTTATTATTCATTTTTCTTCAAATTAGGGTATTGAATTAAAGTCAATGTTAGTTTGAATTTTTTTTTTCGATTTTTTCAATTCATAGGACTTTGTAATTAAAAACCATTCATCAATGAATATGTTATAAGAAAAATAGTTAATTATATAGTATATTGGTAAGAAAATAATTGCGGTTTTCGTTGCTACTAAATAATTTTAATAAAAGAAATTAATAAATTCGAAATAAATACTCTAGGAATTTAAAAGGACAAATATATCAGGATAACGTTTCAAAAGGATCATAGGTATAAAAACATACGATTATATGACATTGATTCAGTGAAATGTCAGTTTTTTTTGGATCAATTTTGAAATTTTGCATATTCTTAAAAATATTTATAAAAATAATATAAAAATAATGAATACAGTCTTTCAATCTTTTTGAATGCAACAATTTTTGATTTTTATCGTCTTGTATATCATTTAGATTTGAACTTTATACTTGTTTATTTTATTATTAGATTGGTAGAAAAATAATTGCAGTTAATTTTAAAGTTAATTTTTTTGGGCTATAGGAAAATAATTGTGATTTTTGTTGCTACTAAATAGTTTAAATAAAAGAAATAAATAAATTCGAATTAAATCTTTTAAGTTATATATCCTTAATCTTATAAATTTTGTCAAACAAATATTTATTTTTTTTCTATATATTTTTAACTAACAACTTTACAATCGAGTCGTATAAATTTAAATTTATAAAATTAATTTCTATTTTTTTTATTTTTTAAAACTGTAACTTAAAACAATTAAACAATCAAATTGTGAATAAATGGTACTGTAATTAAATTAAATTTGGATAATTTCGAAATAAATTTTGGCAGTTATTAGTTTGGTAGGAAATAAATTGCTGTTTTTGTTTTCTGAATTCTAACCTTATTTTTTTCAATGAAAGTGTCATTTCATCTTGTTCATGTTAATATCATTTTATAGTGTATTTTTCGGTCGGTATTTCGGTAACATCGACTTTGGTTTTATTATTAATTTTGCTTCAAATTTGGCTATCGAATTAAATATGGAAAAGAAGTAATAAGAGCAATTTTTTGTACAAATTCAAAACGTGTGAAACTGCTGTTAAACTAAACGATGCTTTAAATCTGGAAATTCTTGAAGATGAATAAGGTCGAGAGCTTCCTTCTTCAGTTCATAACGACCAACTGAAGGAGTTAATTGAATCAGAACCACGCACAACAATTACACTACTTACACAAAAGTTAAGGGTAAGTCATCAAACATATCTAGACCACTTAACCTCTTAACTGGGAAATTCATCAGTGAGAAGTTTAAGAATGTCTCTTTTCTAGTAAATATTTTTTCTCAAGTGTTGATCGAATTTCATGTCACACCCGTTATAAAAATCACAATAGTGAAAATAATTGATAGAGAAAGGGAATAAACATCTTTATCGTACAAATATGACTATTAAAAATGTTTGTTTTTTTTTTTTGTTATATGTATTCAATAAAAATAAATAAAAAATTTTTTAATAAATGAAAATATTAATCAATAAAAAAATCTTTAATCATCCCTTTATCTAATATTCTTTGAAGCACTTTGGTACACAGTGAATTTTCGCAATTTGCAGACCAACATCTTGATTCATGCCTTAAATCATTTCCATAACATAATTTACATTCTCTAACGACTCATATTTTTGAAGAATCGCTTGAAATGGAGTCAGAAAAATGATTTTTTTAGCCTGGATGGCTTAGGCTTTAAAAACGGCAGTCCTGTATTAAAAAATGAAGGTTGAAGATGTGTTTGTATCTTATCATTATATATTTCAACATAATTTTCGACTACTTCTAAGAGAAAATCGAATTTATTCAATTTTCCACCATATCTTTTGTACAATACAAATGTTTTTAAATAAATCAAATCAATGATATTATTTATCAATAATATATTTATAAAATCGTTAATATACTAACGAATGATCTCAAATATTCCAAATAATGTAATAAAACAACACAATAAAATGTGTTGGTGCCGAGTTACTCACTTCGGACATAAAAAACACTTCAATTGTTTAAAATCTAAACAATTGAAATGTTTTTTTTTGTTTCACACTTTT
>CM068324.1:3926597-3936798 GCA_034766995.1 Acanthacorydalis orientalis
AGATATCTTTCTTAAACATAACCTCAAAATCTATAATTAATGTGTCAAGTAGTGTGTTTCAAATATGAATTTAAATAAAGTTCTTTTTGTGCCGTTGTTGAATTGGATAAAGTTGAACATTGTGATAAAGTTTTTTGTCAAAAAAGGCTTAAAGCGAACAGAAATCTTTAACATATTGGCGTCGAGGCGTTTGAAGCCATGCTTGAAATGGGTATGGATCTCAAATATTTCAATCTATTATCCATTTAAATAAATTTATTGTCATTCAGTTGCATTTAACGTTAAGATATATAAATATTGCTAATTTAACTTTAGATGGGACTCCTTTTTTAGCTGAGTTTTATTCAAAAGATTTTAGAGTCAGTTAGTTTGTCTGATTTAAATTCATTCATTTATATTTTATTTCTACAGGGCGATTTTGTGTCTTTTCTTTCAATAGTTAAAGTCTTCACACATCTCCTCTACAAATTACTCTTCTTCGATTCTTAACACTAGAACTACCACAGATTTAGAGATTAGAATTATGGAGTTCCGGCTTAATGAATTCATCGAAAGTGATTTGAGATGATGTTTAATCATTGAAAACCTATTATTTTTTCACCAAGATTTAAAAGTTGTAGTGAATTATACCACTTTACGACCACCAAACATTGACTATAATATTTTTTTCATGAAGATCCAATTTAGGAAATTGTTTTGGTGCTTCTCCTCGGTTTAACCACTGTGATGAAAAATGTACAAAATCCACTTGTGACAATTTGATTAACACGAGAACTACCACACCAGTCAAAATAACTGGTTTTATAATTTTATTTTTAAATTCCTACTTCATGTTACATTTTTTTCGCAACGATATCATGACGTTTGCAACGACAACTAAGGAAATAGTCTAACGAATTTTATTTTTATTTTTTTTTATTCAAAATCAAAATAATTTTGTATCATGGGTACTTGTACCAATACTAGTCAAAAGACTGCTACCTGTGAAAGTGTAAAAGTGTCTTGCAATCTGTTTACCGAACACAAATTAACCAGTTTAATCGTTTTCTACAACTTCTCACACGTTCTTAGAATTTTTACTGAGTATCATTCAGTATGATGGTGAAAATTATCAGGAAAATTCCTGATCGATCATGATGGTAATACAAAACTAATGAATTCATTCGAAAATATATTTAATCGTTCATTTAGATCTGGAGACGATAAATGTGTATTGAAGTTTTTGTTGAATATTACTTATATTATATAAAATAATAAATAATAAAAAAATAATTATATAAATTATAATAAACGACATATTATTTCAATTAGTGTGAGGTGAAAAAAATGAATACAAATATAAATTTGATGTAATCACTAGTTTTATTTTATTTTTATAAATTCTGAAAACGGTAAAACGATTAAAAATCTCTGAATTATTGGGAAAACTGAACGATATACCAATGGAATTCTCTAACGTCGAGGATGATGAACTCTATGACAGTGAAGGTGAACCAGAAGGAATTGAAAATGAACTATGCGGTATTCATGATGAACTTTTATATAGTGAGAATAGTAAGAATGAGCTTTTAGACGAAAAAAATGCTTAGGAGTCTTCATAAACTGAAAGTGAATTTGAAAATATTTTGAATTTAGAAATATGAAATATGAAATTGAAAATATTTTGAATTTTTTTTTTCCTGTTTGAAAGAAGATGTACTCGATTGCTTTCAAGTTCTGAAGATGAAAATGAAAATATACTACAAGATCATCAAAAAGAAATTGCTGCAGACGGAACCAGTTGGGAAAAAATACAAGAAGGGTCTAGTCCTGGAAGATTACACGTCATAATATTTTCAAAGATGTACCCGGTCCAACAGGATATGTCAAAAAAATATTATGAAAGGTGAATTTATGTTTCAACTAGCAGATAAACTTGCTACTGAAAATTCCATTGAAAATGTAATCCAGGAATAGAATCACGAAAAGCTAATATACAAACAACTTCAAATAAGTCACTTTGTTCACTCAAATGGTGTCAAATAGGGTACTGTAATAATAATAAGCTTTCCACCATTTTTAATATCTGTAAAAAATATGTATGCGGAAAACGCACTTAAAAGAAAAACTACGTTTGTAAGAAATGTGAAAAATTATCACTTTTTATACCTAATAATTAACTTTATGCTATAAGAATAACTTAACTTTGAAATGAAAATTTATTTTAATTTTTTTTACCAAAGCATATAATCTTTATTATACTTATTATTCTTATTGATGTGTAAGTGATAAAATGTGCCAATCCTCATTTAGGGAATATGATCTCAAATGAGTTAATATGTGATACCAAAAATCTACTACATAACATGGAATTCCTTTCGTAAGAAACTAATAAGTCCATAAATATAAAAATATTCTAATATAGCGAATTTTTAAATACCACTCATTTTGACTGGTTTTGGTAGAAATAGCTTCGTCTTAACTGTCGGTAGTTCTAGTATTAAGAAAGAAATCGTTACATTTATCCAACTTTTTTTAAAAAAAATTGGGCTCAAATATCAAACAACTGTTGAATGATCAATATTGAGTTCTTCTGTTACCTCTCGAGTTGTTTTAGTAACTTCATTAGTGATCATTTATTGAAACTAAATACTTAATTTATAGAACTACTCCTTTTTAAATATTAGTTTTCTAATCTCTAAAAATACTGCAATAAATCTAACATTAATTATTTTTTTTTGAATTATCTTCATTATATTCTCTAATAAATACAAATTTTATTTTCTTTATTCAAGATATCTTTTATGTTGTTTTATAATATAAAACATTATTTTGACTTGTTTTAGTAGAAATAGCTTTGTCTTAACTGTCAGTGATTTTAGTGTTAAACGATTTTACAAAAAAATTAGAATTAAAATTTTCACCATTCAAAAACGAGGAACCACTTACTAGCGAGAAAAATATGAGTGTTGAAGAGATCAAAAAAATATAAAAATATTTTATTCTATCTAGTTGACTTACAAAAACTTATTCTCTGGTGTTTGTTCTATTCAATATTTTTATGCTTTTGATAAAATTTGAACAAATCTAATTTCAAAAATGAATTGATAACAAGAAAATAAATAGAAGAGAATGATCGGATGAATAAATATTTGATGATTATCGAATATAAAATGATTATTGAAAATACTCTTAAGAATAAATTCCGGAGAATTGAAATATAAAACTACAAAAGTATTCATAATCTTCCGCACACATCCATGATACATACTTGGTTAAAAGTCGCCGCCATTATCTGGTAGCCTAATCTTAGAGACAGATATACATAGCGTGTCGCATGTAATACGTACTAATTCACTAGGTCACTGTATCATCTCTATTGAACATACATTTTTTCATTATTCGAACGTTTCACAAACTTTTCCTACGATGAAACACTTCACAGATCTGAATATTAGAATCTAAAATATTAGGTTGGTAGGAAAATAATTGCGGTTAATAAACTTCAAGTTTATATACATTTTTTTCATTTGACACTAGAACTACCACACTAGTCAAAATGACTGGTTTTACAATTTTACATTTTTTTTTAGCAACGATGTCATGATTTTTGCAGTGATAAATTTTGCAGCGATTAAAAGTTGTAGTGAATTATAGCACTTTCCGACCACCAAACAGTGACTATAATATTTTTTTCATGAAGATCAAATTTAGGAAATTGTTTTGGTGCTTCTCCTCGGTTTAGTCAGTGATGAACAATATAGAAAATCCACTTGTGACCATTTGATTAACACTAGAAGTACCACACCAGTCAAAATGACTGGTTTTACAATTCTATTTTAAAATTACTAACCTTATGTTACATTTTTTTCTCGCAACGATGTCTTTTGCAGTGATATCTAAGGAAATAGTATAATGAATTTTATTTTTATTTTTTTTATTCAAAATCAAACCAATTTTGTATCATGGCTACTTCTACCAATATCAGTCAAAATGTATGCTACATGTGAAAGTGTAAAAGTGTCTTGCAATCTATTTCTTGCAATCACCAAACAGTGACAGCTCTGAAAATCGAACGGGTATATTCAATTGGACACTACAACATTTTATACTTAACATGTCTGTGCATTTTGAAAACCGGTCGGTAGCTATTGGATCTTATATGTAAGAAGATACACATTTCCATAACTATGGAGAAGTCAAAAATTGAGTTGATGAATCGATTGGTTCAAAAGACAGACCATTCTTTCGTTTCGGAATTCTACTTCTACCAGAAAAGTGGGAAAAAGTCAAAGCTTCCGAGTTCAAATACTTTCATTAATGTATTCAAACATTTTGTTACTGAAATAAATGCTCAAAGAACACAAAAAAAACAGCGAATTTCAATGCAAAATCCTAATAATTGTAGAGAGATGAATGTGAGGCATCGAGGTACATCTTATGGATGCACAAAATCGCATTGTATAATCAAAATCTCTTGAATAAAACTTTCTGAACATCTCTCATATACATATATAAAAAATTATACGAGGGCGATTTGAAAAGTTCATGGCTTAACATATAGATGGCTGTAATATTTTAAATTAGTAGATTACAAAGACATATCTTTCTTAAACATAACCTCAAAATCTATAATTAATGTGTCAAGTAGTTTGTTTCAAATATGAATTTAAATAAAGTTCTTTTTATGCCGTTGTTGAATTGGATAAAGTTGAACATTGTGATAAAGTTTTTTGTCAAAAAAAGGTTTAAAGCGAACAGAAATCTTTAATACACTGGCGTCGAGACGTATGAAGCCATGCTTAAAATGGGTATGGCTCTCAAATATTTCAATCTATCATCCATTTAAATAAATTTATTTTTATTCAGTTGCATTTAATGTTAAGATATATAAATATTGCTAATTTAACTTTAGGTGGGACTCCTTTTTTAGCTGAGTTTTAATCAAAAGATTTGATCTTAGAGTCAGTTAGTTTGTCTAATTTAAATTTATTTATTTATTTTTTATATTTTATTTCTACGGGGCGATTTTGTGTATTTTCTTTCAATAGTTAAAGTCTTCACACATCTTCTCTACAAATTACTCTTCCTCCATTCTTAACGCTAGGACTACCACAGATTTGGAGATTAGAATTAGGGAGTTCTGGAATTAATGAAATCATCGAAAGTGGTTTGAAATTATGTTTAATCATTGAAAACCTATTACTTTTTCATCAGAATTTAAAAGTTGTAGTGAATTATGCCACTGTTCGACCACTAAACAGTGACTATAATATTTTTTTCATGAAGATTCAATTTAGGAAATTGTTTTGGTGCTTCTCCTCGGTTTAATCACTGTGATGAACAATGTAGAAAATCCACATGATTAACACGAGAACTACCCAGTCGAAATGACTAGTTTTACAATTTTATTTTAAATTCCTACTTCATGTTACATTTTTTTTCGTAACGATTTCAACTTTTGCATCGATAACTAAGGAAATAATATAATGAATTTTATTTTTATTTTTTTTATTTAAAATCAAAATAATTTTGTATCATGGCTACTTATACTAATACCAGTCTAAATGACTGCTACCTGTCAAAGTGTAAAAGTGTCCTAAAATCTGTTTACCGAACACGAATTAACCAGTTTACTCGTTTAGTACAACTTCTCACACGTTCTTAGAATTTTTACTGCGTATCATTCAGTATGATGGTGAAAATTATCAGGAAAATTCCGTATCGATCACGATGGTAATACAAAACTAATGCATTCATTCGAAAATATATTTAGTCGTTCACTTAGATCTGGAGACATAAAATGTGCATTAGAAGTTTTTGTTCAATGTTACATTCATATTATGTAATATAATAAATAATAAAAAAATAATTATATAAATTATAATAAACGACATATTATTTCAATTATTCTGAGGTGGGAAAAATGAATACAAATATACATTTGATGTAATCACTAGTTTTATTTTATTTTTATAAGTCCTAAAAATGGAAAAACGATTGAAAATCTCTGAATTATTAGAAAAACTGAACGATATATCAATCGGATGTTCTGATATCGAGGATGATGTACTCTATGACAGTGAAGGTGAATCAGAAGAAATTGAAAATAAACTATGCGGTATTCATGATGAACTTTTTGATAGTGAGAATATTGGTAATGAGCTTCTAGACGAAGAAAATGCTCAGGAGTCTTCATAAAGTGATAGTGAATTTGAAAATATTTTGAATTTACCTAAAAGAAGATGTACTCGATTTACTTTCAAGTTCTGAAGATGAAAATGAAAGTATACTACAAGATCATCAAAATGAAATTGCTGCAGACGGAACCAGTTGAGAGAAAATACAATAAAGGTCTAGTCCTGGAAGATTACAACTTCATTATATTTTCAATGACGTACCCGGTCGAACAGGATATGCCAAGAAAATATTATGAAACATGAATTTATGTTTCAACTAGCAGATGAACTTGCTACTGAAAATCCATTGAAAATGTAAAACCAGGAATGGAATCACGAAAAGCTAATATACAAACTACTTCAAAGAAGTCACTTTGTTCACTCAAATGGTGTCAAATAAGGTACTGTAATAATAATAAGTCTACCACCATTTTTAATATCTGTAAAAAATATGTATGCGGAAAATACACTTAAAAGAAAAATTACGTTTGTAAGAAATGTGAAAAATTATCACTTTTTATACCTAATAATTTACTTTATACTATAAGAATAACTTAACTTTGAAATGAATATTTATTTTAATTTTTTTGTACCAAAGCATATATTCTACTATACTTATTATTCTTATTGATGTGTAAGTGATTAAACTTGCCAATCCTCATTTAGGGAACATAGTTTCAAATGGGTTAATTTGTAATACCAAAAATGTACTACATAACATGGAATTCCTTTTGTAAGAAACTAATAAGTGCATAAATATAAAAATATTCTAATATTACGAATTTTTAAATACCACTCATTTTGACTGGTTTTGGTAGAAATAGCTTCGTCTTAACTGTCGATAGTTCTAGTGTTAAGAAAGGGATCGTTACATATATCCAACTTTTTTTTAAAAAAAAAAGCTCAAATATTGAACAACTGTTGAATGATCAACATTGAGCTCTTCTGTCACCTATCGAGTGGTTTTAGTAACCTCATTAGTGATCATTTATTGAAACAAAATACTTCATTTATAGAACTACTTCCTTTTAAATATTAGTTTTATAATAAAAATACTGCAATAAATCTAATAATAATTATTTTTTTTCAAATTAACTTCATTTAATTCTCCAATAAATATAAATTTTCACTTTTTAGCCAATATATCTCTCATCTTGTTTTATAATAAAAAACGATTTCATTTTATAGATCTTTTAATAATTTTTTAAAAGATCAATCTGAAAAAAGCTATAAACCGAATGTACTCCACATATTTACAGAGAATTGTATTGAAAATGAGATTCTCTTATTTGCAATCAATACATTTCTAATAATGAATATAAATTACATATATTATTCATCAGTCAGGAATAATTTTTATTTCATAACTGATTAAATAAACGACAATTTCGAATATATTCTCATCAAATGATAAAAATATCATTTCTTGGTTTCAACTGGTTTATACAAATAGATCAATTTCATTCATTTAATTTTTATAAAATATTTTCATAAATAATATTTTAATTCTAATTCTATTATGTAATTAATACACGAATTTTTTTAAAAAGATTTCTATAATTTATTCAACATTTTGTTATGAGCATGAAAAATAATTCAAATTAAATATATATATATATATAAATTTTAAAAATTAAATTATATATATATATATATATATATATATATATGATATGTAAAAATAAACGCCCTATGTCAAAATAACTGAAACTCGAATAAAAACATGGAATAATTAAATTAAAAACGAGATTTCGTGACAACATTGTCAATTATTCGAGATATTTGAATATACAGGCATTAATAATTATACACAAGAAATATGTGAAAAAATGTGTTTAATTAAATTTATTAAAACATTTTTTTAATAGCTGTTTCTTGTACATGGAACATTGTTCAATATTATTGAACAACGTATTGATTGAAGATTGTCAATAATATTGAACATTGAACATGGAACTGTATTGTGATTAACGAATAATGTTTAATTATTTATAATTCAATGATGGTTTAAAAAATTAGTATAAAATTGATAGACAAGTAAATAATGCAGCGTTTTCAAACGTTTTCCGTGAAAAATCTTGCAAGTAGTTACAAGAGTCACCAGAAATTATTATTTTGCATAAACAAGGACTAGTAACAAAAATTTTTTACATATTTAGAAACTATTTTAGACCAAGCTGTAAAAATTATCAATTATATAAAATCTACCCACTTGAATCAGATTATTTAAAATTTTGTACCATGAAATGGGGTAGTGCACACAACACAATTTTATTACATACTGAAGTGAGATGACTATCCAGAAAAAAACACTATTGAGACTTTTTGAATTTCATCGAGTCCTAAAATTTTTCTAATGATGAATTTTTGGAAAAAAAATATTCAATCCAATTCTCAATTTTAAAACTTTTATAGGTTTTCAAATAAAAAAAACTGATTATTCTGAATTTTGGACAACCGTATTTTTTTCTAATAAAAGAAAATTATGAATTTAGTCTCATAAGAAAGAGATTAGTGATCTTTAAATATATTTTCCAAAAGGTACTCTGAGATAATATTTTTTTTGGAAAACATTAATGGATTCCTAGATCAATGCCCGGCTTCAAAGAGTTCACTAGTAGGAAATATGCAAGTCTAAAAAGGAATCTTTATAATTGACTACTGATAAAATGTTATAGATGGTGTAGAATCTATAAAAGTTGACAAAATAATAATTTATTATGGATTTAAATAGAAAAACCGTATAGTGTGCTGTAAATATAAAAGGATTGGAGGTATAATTTTCTTAGATGAAAACCGATATCTAGTCCTGTTTTGTGCTATTGGAATGTGGGTTATATAGAATTTTTGTTCAGAAAATTGTTCAATAGTATTGCATGTTATATGATTATCACTGAAAACTGTATCAGCATAACATAAAGATACAAAAAATCGCACAGATCAAACATCTCTCAATAATAAAATACTACAAATAGAGTGCATATTCATCTTAGGCAGATTAAATAATTATATCTTGACTTACACATTATCCAACTCGATATTGTGATATATAAAAACCGCAATTATTTTACCCCAACCTACTACTATTTTTTATTCAAATCGATTTTCAATTAATTTATATGTCAAAGACTAAATCATTAAACATTAATCAATCATCAGACCTCTAAATCTTGAAAAATATTAAACAACAATTAAGATTTTATTGTAATCTCATGCTCAAAACACAATGAAATCTCATAAAATACAGTCAATAATCATTAATTAATTAGAAAAGCTTTCAAGGCTTTAAAAATCCGTTCTTAGTGTGAATTTATATTAAGGGGACCCGGTGGTCTAGAATTTTCGGAAAATCGATTTTTTTTCGAAAGTATAGTATCTTAAAAATATACTGTTAAAATTTGATGACGAAATTCAGAGTATTTCAGGATCTACAGCCCATTAGAAGGTCAGGTAGGTAGAAGAATAAGTGGAGCCGGCAAACTTTAAACGCGTTTATCTCGATACTACTTTTTTTCATCTTGCGGGGGCCAGAAAAAAAACTACTTGACCGATTTGTCTGAAATTTTAATATGTTATTCTGAATAGTTCTAGCTCGCTAGCTCTCTAATAGTTTCCGTAAAATATTTATATTTTTTTTATTAACAAAACATTCAAAAATACTGGTCGTTTTCAAACTTGTACTTTTGACTACGCGCCATTTTGTCAAATTTTTTTTTTATTCTACTTCCTGCGATAGCTATACTTATACTAATTAAAAATTCGTCAATTGTTTTATTTCAGATCAGAGGGAGAGATAACTCATCATTCACCACACAATTCCATTTTTTTAGAGAGGGAGACTTCAGCATCATTTTTCTAATTTAAAAAAAAAATTTTTTTTGTCTTTATTTTCATTTTTGTGCAGTTTACTAGTAATAAAATAAGTGTAAAAAAATTTGAAAGCATTATTCATTACCCTCATATAGAAAAATTTTTTTTAAAATAGCTTAAATTTTAGGCCGCTAGACCACCGGGTCCCCTTAATGTTGTTATGAAACAATGTA
>CM068324.1:3936898-3941898 GCA_034766995.1 Acanthacorydalis orientalis
TTTTTGTTTATTTAATAATTTCAAACAGAACTACTTCTTTATAACACATCAATTTATATTTAGTTAACGACTGATGTTTACAAATAGACTTTGTATTGAATTTAAATTATGGGAAGTGCAGATAGGAATGGATACATTCGAGTAAACATACACACACACACACACATATATATATATATATATACATATATATATATATATATATATATATATATATATATATATACATATATATACATATATATATATATATATATATATATATATATATATATATATATATATATATATATATTCATGTATATAGGACACAACCATTGAATAATTATGATTGCAGCGACATAACCTACAAACAAGAAGACTAGTATTTACCGGCGGCGACAACAAATGGGCTGAACGTTGGGCCTTGTGGACGAACGGGCGATGTTGTGGTGGTTGGCCATGACAGGATGGGAATGACACGGTGGGTAACGGTGAGCAGGACGAACGGACAGAGAGACGGGATACGCGTGGGCCGGGGTTATAACAGTGAAGGGTTCACGGTCCCGACGCGGTGCTATGCCGCACCGTCTGGGAGCAATCCAGCCACTGTTCTATTACTGTCTAATTCAATGCATTACGGGTATGCTGTAACTGGTCCCCTGTTGACTATCGCTTCACATGGGTGGTATGTATCGAGTATGTGTGTGTGTTTATATATATATATATATATATATATATATATATATATATATATATATATATATAATATGTGTGTGTACGCTATGTGGTGGTCTCTTCATACTCTTCTACTCACCGTGTTGTTTGCTAATATTTGTTTCGTTTCGTGTTCGTATTGTCCATTGCTCTTTCCTCAGATGAATATATATATATATATATATATATATATATATATATATATATATATATATATATAAGAATGTGAATATGATCTGTATGTATGCGTAGGTGAAACTATACATGTGTACTGTTTTGTTATAGTTTTGGTTTGGCAAAATTTTTTTAATCTATTATCATATAATGTCCGCTACATGAAATGTAAAATCGGAATAGTTTTCTTTCATGTCTGTTGGTATACAAAGTGTTTAAAGAGAATAAAATAAAAAAAGTTTCAAGTAGCATTCATATAGTTTTAGAGTTCTTGAAAAGGAGAAAAATAGGTGCAATCATTAAAGAGTTAAAATATGGAAATAAAATTTGAAGGTGACAACTTGATGCAGGATACAAACAATTAAAAAGGTGTTTTTTGATAGCTTCTGAGGTCATTTAGAATAGTCTTTTAGAGTTTTTGAAGAGAAAAAAATGTTTTTATCATTAAATGTTAAAAAATTGAAAATAAATTTCGGATGTCTGTGAACTTGGCATACAGTGTTAAAAAATTATATAAAGTGTTTAAAAAAATGTTCCAAGTAGCATTCGTATAGTTGTAGAGTTTCTGAAAAGGAGAAAAAAAGTTCCAATCATTAAAGATCAAAAAAAATGAAAATAAGCTTTTAGATATCTGTGAACTTGGCGTAGTGTCAAAAAAAATTATGCAGTGTTAAAAAAATAAAATAAAAATTGTTTCAAATAGCATTTATATAGTTTTAGAGTTTCTGAAAAGGAGAAAAAAGTTCCAATCATTAAAGGCCAAAAAAAATAAAAATAAAGTTTCGGATGTCTGTGAACTTGGTATACAGTGTTAAAAAAATATATAAAGTGTTAAAAAAATAAAATAAAAAGTTTTCTAAGTAGTATTCATATGGGTCTAGACTAATTGAAAAGAAAAAGAATTCCTATCATTAAAGGCCAAAAAAATGAAAATAAAATTTTGGATATCTGTAAGCTTGGCATAGTGTTAAAAAGTTATAGAAAGTGTTAAAAGAATGTTCCAAGTAGCATTTATATAGTTTTAGAGTTTTTGGAAAAGAGAAAAAAAGTTCCAAACATTTAAAGTTAAAAAAATTAAAATAAAGTTTCTTTAAAATCAGTGAATTTGGCGTAGTGTTAAAAAAATTAAATAAAAATTGTTCCGAGTAGCATTCATATAATTGTAAATTTTTTGAAAATGAAAAAAAAAAGTTCTAATCATTAAAGGTCAAGAAAAATGAAAATAAAGTTTTTGATATCTGTGAACTTGGCGTACAGTGTCAAAAAAATATAGTGTTGAAAAAATAAAATAAAAATTATTCCAAATAGCATTCATATAGTTGTAGAGTTTTTGAAAAGGAGAAAAAAGTTCCAATCATTAAAGGTCAAGAAAAATGAACATAAAGTTTTTGATATCTCCTTTTTCAGTTCATAACGATGAACTTTAGGTGTTATTTGAATCAGAACTACTCACAACAATTAGAAAGCTTGCACAAAAGTGAGGTGTTTGTTGTCCAACAGTTCTGAATCATTGAAAAACCATTTTAATTAAAAAAATTATATAAATTCATAAACCACAATTATTTTTCTACCAACCAGATACATATATAATATATATATATATATATATATATATATATATATAAATATATATATATATATAGAGAGAGAGAGAGAGATAGAAAGAAATATGCTTAATTGTGTAATCACAGTGCTATATACAGAAATTCTATATAAAAATATAATAATATTGTAAAATTATAAGATAAGAATAAATTGCTTAAGTGGAATTGACAAAATTCGTTAACGTCCTTCTTCAGTTAAAAACAAGAAATATTAGACGTTAGTTGAATCAGAACTATATACAACAATTCTAGAGCTTGCACAAAAGTGAGATGTTAGTTTTTCAATAGTTCTCAATCACTTAAATTAAAAAAATGTATATGAATTTGAAGGTCATAAACCGCAATTATTTTTCTACCAACCAAATATATATGTATATATATATATATATATATATATATATATATATATACATATGTATATATATACATATATATATATATAGAGAGAGAGAGAGAGAGAAACAAATATGTTTAATTGTGTAATCATAGCTCTATATATAGAAATTCTATATAAAAATATAATAATATTGCAAATTTATAAGATTGGAATAAATTGCTTAAGTCGAATTGGATTATAAATTGTTGTTCATATTTTATTATTTGAATAATAAAATTCGTGAACGTCCTTCTTCAATTCATGACAAGCAACTTTAAGTGTTAGTTCAATCAGAACCATACATAACAATTCCAGAGCTTGCAAAAATGTTAGACGTTAGTCATCAAACAGTGTAGACTGCAAATGGAAAAATTTATATGAATTTGAAGATCATAAATCGCAAGTATTTTTCTATCAACCAAGTATATATATATATATATATATATATATATACATACATATATATATATATATATATACATACATATATATATATATATATACATATATATATATAGAGAGAGAGAGAGAGAGATACTAATATATTTAATTGTGTAATCACAGCTCTATATATATAGAAATTCTGTATAAAAATATAATAATATTGTAAAATTATAAGATTGGAATAAATTGCTCAGGTCAAATTGACGAATAAGTCACATTGGATTATAAATTATTGTTTACATTTCATTGTTTGAACAATAAAATTCATGAGCGTCCTTCTTCAGTATATAACAAGCAACTTTAGGCGTTAGTTGAATCAACCCACACACAACAATTCTAGAGCTTGCAAAAATGTTCGACATTAGTCATCAAACACTTCTGGACCATAAATAGAAAAATGTATTTCAATTTGAAGGTCATAAATCGCAATTATTTCTACTAACCAAATATATATATATATATATATATATATATATATATATATATATATATATATATATATATATATAGTAGAGAGAGAGAGATACTTCGAGATAAACAAATATATTTAAGGGGACCCGGTGTCTAGCGGCCTAGAATTTAAGCTATTTTAAAAAATTTTTTTCTATATGAGGGTAATGAATAATGCTTTCAAATTTTTTTACACATATTTTATTACTAATAAACTACACAAAAATGAAAATAAAGACAAAAAAAAATTTTTTTTAAATTAGAAAAATGATGCTGAAGTCTCCCTCTCTAAAAAAATGGAATTGTGTGGTGAATGATGAGTTATCTCTCCCTCTGATCTCAAATAAAACAATTGACGAATTTTTAATTAGTATAAGTATAGCTATCGCAGGAAGTAGAATAAAAAGAAAAAAAAATTGACAAAATGGCGCGTAGTCAAAAGTACAAGTTTGAAAACGACCAGTATTTTTGAATGTTTTGTTAATAAAAAAAATATAAATATTTTACGGAAACTATTAGTTTTACTTCCAGCGAGAGCTAGAACTATTCAGAATAACATATTAAAATTTCAGACAAATCGGTCAAGTAGTTTTTTTTTCTGGCCCCCGCAAGACGAAAAAAAGTAGTTTCGAGATAAACGCGTTTAAAGTTTCAAGCAAGTATATTCTCAAGAAACTGACCTGACCTTCTAATGGGCTGTAGATCCTGAAATACTCTGAATTTCGTCATCAAATTTTAACAGTATATTTTTAAGATACTATACTTTCGAAAAAAAAATCGATTTTTCGAAAATTCTAGACCACCGGGCCCCCTTAAAAAGGGATTTTTTTAAAAAAAACAGTGTACATTATTTTATCATATTTATTCACTTTTTGTTTTTTGAAGTTAATCGATTTGTCCTGTGAGTGGCTAATATACAGTTCTAATTTTATTAAAAAAAATTTATAGATTGACTATGAGCTTTTCTTAAAATTGCTTCGACCTTAATCCGTATTTTTCGAAAATTCTAGACCACCGGGTCCCCTTAATTGTGTAATGACAGCGCCATATATAGAAACTGTATACAAAACTATATTAATATTATAGAATTATACGATTAAAATAAATTGACTAACTAAAATTGACGAATAAGTTACATTGGATTATAAATTGATGTTTATATTTTATTAGTTGAACAATAAAATTTGCGAACGTCTTTCTTCGGTTCACGACAAGTAACTTAAGGCGCTGGTTGAATCAAAATCACACATAATTCG
>CM068324.1:3946898-3959398 GCA_034766995.1 Acanthacorydalis orientalis
GGAGATTATGTTGAAAAATAAATATATTTTTTTCCAAAATTTTTGTGTTTTCTTTCTTGGGTCGGGTACTTCTGGGACCACCCTCGTATTTAAAAAAGAAATTATTCAAATTAAAAAAGAAAAAAAATCATGTATTTTTTAAACTTAATATTATTATGAAGTGACAATACACAAAAACAGCGGTTTTCAATGCAACCTCTTATTAATTCGCGACCTATTAAAATTTTAACGCGACTTATAGGTTGAGAAACGTTACTGTAGAATATGAAAATTTTCGAAATATTTTTGTAAATGTAGAAGTAATAAATTCAGCAACTTGATATGTTACAACCTAATAATATTGTACAAATATAAAATACAGGGTGAGAATATAAAAAGAACCTCCAAATGTATATCGTCTGTAATGACAAGAGAAAAATTGTGTATAGTAATTAGTAAGAATATTGTAAAAATTTTTGAATGTTCTGGAGTATAATATATAGTACATAAATATAAACAGTTCTTGTAAATATAAAATTTATGTAATAAGAATAGTCTCTCTTCACTAGTCATTTAATTGGAAGAAACAATTATGAAAACGATATTTATTTTTAAAAAAAATACAGCAAATCAGGTGCTATTCAATTTTACCATAATCTTACTTGAAACACCAATAAACTGTTGAAAAATTCAAATAAGAAGATTTAAATTTATTGTGCAATTTGTTTAAACAATCACTCACATTATGATTGAAATCACTGGAATTAAATTCATTAAATTATGATATTTTACTGGATCCCTCTTATTCACCAGATCTTTCACCGACAGAATATCATCTTTTTCGCCGTTTCGAATATTATTTAAAAAATAAAAAATTCTGAAACCAAACAGAAGTGATTTTCAAGCATTCGAAGACTTTATAAGATCTAAAAATGTCGATTTTTATAAAAATAGGATAAACAATCTAATTTCTCGTTAGCAAAAAACGATTGAAGATGATTAATTAAATATTATTATTTTGATTAAATATATTTTGTTTTATTAAAAATATTTCATTTTAATTCTCACATACAAATTTCGCAATTTCATATGTGAACGATATTTATTTTAAAAAAATGCAATAAATCATGTACTACTCAATTTTATCATAATCTTGCTTGAAGCACCAATAAATTGTTGAAAAATTCAAATAAGATTTTCATGCATTGTGCAATTTGTTTAAAGAACAACTGACATTGTTTATTTGTGATAATTAACAGGTGGGCTGAAAAGTTCGTAGGCTGACACATAGATGGCGCTACTAGTATCAAATCCATATGATTTTTAGTTAGCCCTAACCTTCAAAAGACGCGTGTATAAATTTGACAGCTGTTGCACTATTAGTATCTGAGTTATAGCATTTTTAGTGAAAGAACTTTTGTTACCTTGAAAAAATGGATAAAAAGGAATTTCGTGTGTTAATAAAGCATTGCTTTTTGACGAAAAAAAATACTGTTGAAACCAAGGCTTGGCTTAATAAACATTATTCGAACTCTGCACCAGGAAAATCAACCGTAGAGAAGTGGTTTGCTAAATTTAAACGAGGCGAAATGAGCACCGAGGACGATGCACGCAGTGGACGCCCCAAAGAGGCTGTTACCGACGAAAACATCAAAAAAGTCCACAAAATAATTTTTGATAACCGTAAAGTGAAGTTGATTGAGATAGCTGAGACCCTAAAGATATCAAAGGAACGTGTTGGTCATATCGTGCATGAATATTTGGATATGCGAAAGCTCTGTTCAAAGTGGGTGCCGCGCGAGCTCACAATCGACCAAAAACAACAACGAATCGATGATTCTAAGGAGTGTTTGGAGCTGTTCAATCGTAATAAATCCGAATTTTTGCGTCGATATGTGACGATGGATGAAACATGGCTCCATCATTTCACACCGGAGTCCAATCGACAGTCAGCCGAGTGGACTGCACGTGATGAACCGACTCCAAAGCGTGGAAAGACGCAAAAGTCGGCTGGCAAGGTTCTGGCATCAGTATTCTGGGATACTCATGGTATAATATTCATTGACTATCTTAAAAAGAGAAAAACCATAAACAGCGACTATTACGTAGCGTTATTGGAGCGTTTAAAAGACGAAATCGCGAAAAAGCGGCCTCATTTGAAGAAGAAAGTGCTGTTTCATCAAGACAATGCACCGTGTCACAAATCAATGAAATCGATGGCGAAATTGCAAGAATTGGGCTTCGAATTGCTTCCGCATCCACCGTACTCTCCAGATCTGGCCCCCAGCGACTTTTTTCTGTTCTCAGACCTCAAGAGGATGCTCGCTGGACGGAAATTTTGCTCCGATGAAGAGGTAATCGCCGAAACTGAAGCCTATTTTGAGGCTAAAGACAAATCGTATTATAAAAATGGTATCGAAAAATTGTATGACCGCTATAATCGTTGTATCGCCCTCGAAGGGAACTATATTGAATAATAAAATCAAATTCTATCAAAAAAAAAATTGCAAAATGCAAGCCTACGAACTTTTCAGCCCACCTGTTATATATGATTTTTGCCACTAAAAGAAAGACCAGAAGTGGTTATTTTTTCAACAACCTAGAAATAATATCTTTTCCGCCTACCCGATATTTTCCGTTCTTCCTGACTTGTTTCAAGGATTTCCAAAGACACAATCAAGAATAAAAAAGTAACAGGACAGAGAAAAGGATGAATCATAATTTTGACGGATGTACTATTCAATTTTACCATAATCTTACTTGAAACACCAATAAACTGTTGAAAATTTCAAATAAGAAGATTTAAATTTATTGTACAATTTGTTTAAACAATCACTGACATTTTTTTATTTGTGATAATTATGTATGATTTTTGCCACTAAAAGAAACAACAGAAGTTGTTATTTTTTCAACAACCTGGAAATAATATCTTTTCTACCTGCCCGATTTTTAATAAGTCTATTATTACTAAGCTATTATTTTATAAGAATTTTATTTGTGATTTCGATACATGTATTGATTTCGCTGCCAACTCTTATACTATGAAGTCAAGGAAAAGAAAACTAACTTCAAATCCAGGTACATAGGAACGACACAAATTACAATCAAATACAGTACTATATTTGTATTATTGGACACTGATTATAATTATATAAGTATAAAATAAAGTAAGAGTATAGAGTAATATACCTGAAAATCTTTTAAATTAATTTTTTTCAACATTTCGACTGATACGTTTTTGACAGGCAATTTTTGAAAATCTTTTAAGGAAATATAATCGTTTGAACCAGGCTTATGACATTCACTTATACTGACAATACATTTCTCTGGCTAGGGAATGTAAATGCCACCAGGCGGCGATACCGATAGGTTGGACCAGTTCTATGCTACTCGATTGTATTGCTAATATATATTTCTGGCTAGGAAATATAAATTCCATCAGGTGACACTATCAATAGGTTGTTCTTAAATCTCTCACTCACTTCTCTGTTCACTCTTGTCGCGCTCATTCGTTACATGCGCACTGAAGATGTAAACAAACTAAACTTGTAATGTTTGTCGATTTATGTCTCAAAATAAAATGTGTTGTTCTTCAAAGTAATTTTAAGAAAAATGAAACAGAATTAAGTCCTTTTGTGTTTGCCTGAATGAAACACATGATTTGGGTAAAATAATGTGCATTTAGGTAACAAAAATTTTTAAAACTCACGCTCAGAAATAACAATCTGCTACTAGCGCCGCCACATCAAATCTACAATGCGTTTCTTCAAAGTAATTTTAAGAAAACAAACATAATTTAGTAAATAATAATATTATCCGAATATATCAATTTTGAAAAATCGATTTTTTCACCGTTCAAAAGGTATATATACCCTTAAAGACAGAATTTTTGAAACATGGCCCAGTTTATTTCTCAGTACTTTACAAAATTTGGTAGAATCAAGGTCTAGAAGACTTAACACTCTTCTACGGAATAATGGTTGTCATACAAAATATTAAAAATTGAAAAAAAATGTGTTTCGATTTTTTACATTATTTTCTTTATACTTTTCAACTAACTTTTGACACTAGACTTAGAAATAGTTTTCGTATATGAGTCTTTTCATGTATGATCGATAATTCCCTATCAAAATGAATATTACTAATTAAGGTTTAATGAACAGTGTTTTATTTAGAGATATTTTAATTTCTTTCCACAAATTTTCATTTATTTTGTGCTTTTTTTCATTTCAACTGACTTTTGGAGAGAGCATTTAGTGTTATATTATCAAATTATGATAAATACATACATATATATATATATATATATATATATATATATTTATACATATATATATATAGTGATTATATGTGTACATAATTTATTAATTACTAATAAATAAATTAACTCAATTATAACGAATATATTTTCTTATAATAATATTAAATAAATATCTAAGTAAATACTGTTATGCATGCTTCAATGATTTTGTAATATATCCTTTTCTTACCTTGCATAATTAAATATCCTTATATATTTATATGTATATATATGTATATATATATATATATACATATATATATATATATATATATGTATATATATATATATATATATGTATATATATATATATATACATATATATATATATATATATACATATATATATATATGTATATATATATATATATGTATATATATATATATATATATATATATATATATATATATATATATATATATATATAATTCTATGATTTTCTCTCTGTCCACCAATATTAAAATATAATTGTTTCGAGTAAGTATTTACTTTATATTTAAAGCAGGTATTAATTTTTGTTTCATATGATAACGGTATTGTAGAATAAAAACAAAAATTTGAATCAATTGTTTTGTATTTTAGCTTATATAACAAAATTAATTTTATAATTATTATTAGTTTCTCTCTCGCTTTATATATATATATATATATATATATATATATCTATATATATATATATATATATATATATATATAATTCTATGATTCTCTTTCTGTCCACCAATATTAAAATATAATCGTTTCGATTAAGTATTTACTTTATATTTAAAGCAGGTATTAATTTTTATTTCATATATAACGGTATTTTAGAATAAAAACAAAAATTTAAATCAATTGTTTTATATTTTAGCTTTAAAATAAAGTTAATTGTATAATTATTATTAGCTTCTCTCTCTCTTTCCATATATATATATATATATATATATATATATATATATATATATATTTATATATATATATATATATATATATATATATATATGTATAAATTTCTTACGAAATGATTTAAAATCACCTAAATTCAGTCACACAGACCCGATGAACTAATACGAAAATTCTGTAAGGAATTGACTACACTATCCGTGTGTAATTGTAGCCAAGAAAATGATGTATAAATTAAAAAAAAAGAAATATATATATATAATATGGAATTTGATAAATCAATTATACATTTTGCTCTGCACAAATCGAACAGCGTTCTTATTATTAACAATTATTTCTTTCCAATATTTGCTTTGTAGCTACATTAAATCGAATAAAAAAATCTGCATGCATGTCAGACAAGTCAATGTTTACAATAGCATAAGAAACACATGACGTATCAGATTCGTGTTTGTATGTCAAGGGGTTAATGTTCAAGAAAAGTAGTGTATATATTGAATTAAATGTTGAAGAGAATATTGTTAAATAATATATATATATATATATATATATATATATATATATATATATATATATATATATATATAGTGTATGTAAGGAAAGAGTAATCACGTGGTATTGAACAATTTTTTTATTGTCACATCTGTGTATTTTTATAAAGAAAGAATGAAAGCATCTTCGTGGGACGATGTGATAGGGGTGTTATGATGGCATGGCATACGACACAACACGCTGCCAACGGTGTAGGTATTGTACGAGTGAGTGTGTACCGTCGTTGGTGTGAGTCAAGAGTAGTGGAGGTTGAGTCGTGTGTGGTGGTATTGGTGTATATGACGCGAGTGAAACACAAACGGTCTACAAACGGGGCTGTTCGGATAGTCGGGTGTTTCGTTTGGGCGGTTAGGTGGTCGCGCTTGGTATTTCTCTACGACAAAGTCGTTATAGGTGGTGTAGTTCTTAGGTACTCCCTTAAGACATGGTCCGCGGCCGCATGAGCCGAATCAAATACATAGTATTGTGAGAACAATGTGCTAAAACGACTCCTCAGATGATCGTAATCAGTACTCTGAACGGCACTTTGGATTTGTTTGTATCTTACCTATGGATGCGCACATCCTGTACGCCACAGACCTCAAATGACAATTGGACGATGAGGAGAGCAGCTAGCTAGCTATACCTACCGACCTATACCTTTTGTGTTTATTGTTTTTTATTGATTATTTGATGGAATGTTTTTTTCCCATTTTTTTACTGTTTTTAACTGTATTACAATACACTGATTCGTACAGGTAGCATGTTACATTTCCGTTTGTTTATTTTCAGAAAGTATAAAACGTAGGTCGGGAATTCAAATTGTTTTCAGTTCTAAATTCGTAAGTTCAAGTCAACAGGATTGATGTTTCCATCAAGGTGTCACACTTTATATAATTTTTTTAAAATATAAAAAACATATACTGGACACTTATAAATATTACCAGGAATTTTTTTAATTATCAGATTTTTAATCTTGTGTAATTTCGAATTATTTTAAATATATATTTTTTACAATACTAATATTTAGGGAAAAAGTAGAGATTGTATATATACACACCTGGAGAAGTTTATATAGAATTATGTTGGATTAGAAGACTGAAATTTTTTTATTAATTTATTGAAAGTATATAGAAAATATAAAAAGGTTTGACCCTACTCAAAATACTGGATTAAACACAATGTGGAAAATTTTTTAAAAATATTTTCATAAAAATATAAGCAGAATTTTCAAAATGAGAAAATATTTAAATTTATTTTCAATCATTTTAATATTCAATTCAAGTATTTTTCATTATTTAATCAAATAACAAATGAACGAGATATACTTGAATTTTTTTAAAAATACTAGTCTGTATATTTAATCAAATTATTGAATATTTATTGATAAATCATTTTCCATTAGACCTGTTTTACCAAATAAATTAAAAATTGAATTTTAAAACGTTTAAAACTTTATGAAAATATCAATAATTTATTTAAAAAAAATAACAATTTAAGAAAAAACACTTTCAATTTTTATTTTAAACGTTTTATATTTTTTGAAAATAATTGATGATTTATCGATCATTCAAATTTAATTCGACCTGATTTAGAAAATATTTAAATATTCTTCCAATCATTTTAAAATTAAATTCAAGTATTTTTCATTATTTAATCAAGTAACAAATGAATGAGATATATTTCCATATTTTTCAAAAATACTAGTCTGTACATTTATTCAAATTATTGAATATTTATCTATCAATCATTTTCGATTCGACATTTTGTACCAAATACATTAAAAATTGAATTTTAAAAACGTCTAAAACTTAATAAAAATATTACTAATTATTTTTAAAAAAATAAGAATTTAAGAAAAAAATACTTTTAATTTTTATTTTAAACATTTTATATTTTTGAAAATAATTTATGATTGATCGATCATTCAAATTTAATTCGACCTGATTTAGAAAATATTTAAATTTATTTTTCAATCATTTTAAAATTAAATTCAAGTATTTTTCATTATTTAATCAAATATCAAATGAACAAGATATATTTGCATTTTTAAAAAAATACAAGTCTGTATATTTAATCAAGTCATTAACTATTTATTGATCAATCATTTTCCATTCGACTTGTTTTACCAAATACATTGAAAATTGAATTTTGGAAACGTTTAAAACTTAATAAAAATATCACTCATTATTTAAAGAAAATAAAAATTTAAGAAAAAATATTTTCAATTTTTATTTCAAACGTTTTATATACTTTTTAAAATAATTTATATTTATTGATGAATGATTTTTTATTCGACCTTTTATAGAAAATCTTTAAGAGGCCACACCCACCTATAACGTTGAAAAAATCGATTATTTCTTTAAATTTCCCAAAATTTAATGCCTTAAAAATATATCCTGAAAATTCTATATTGATATCTCTAAATTGTGAAGAGCCTGCGACTTGTGACTTGAAACACTGTTTCCAAAGACAGTGTCCCATATATTTCAAGGACCGATTGATGGATTGTTTTGAATATTTCAGAAAATTCACTCAGAAAGATGATTAATCGAATAACTTTAAAAAAAAATAAATTAAAAAAATGATAATATTTTTACAGATTTTTTCATATATAAGTTTCACTTCCATTTTTTAAAAAAATAAAATTTTTCAAATTATCGAACGTTAATCTATTACACTTGTAATTGACTTTAAAATCTTGTTTAATTTTTGATTTCGGATTGTCAATTTTAGCTGGACAACTGGCACAACCTAACTTTTCAAAAAAATGCTATCTTTTGTTTTTTAATATTTTTTTCAACAAAATACTTTCAATAAATGTACATTTAATTTTAAAAAAAATATTTCATTATCACCTATATTTTCAGAGAAAACAGAATTTAAGACGGAATTTAATTCAGAGTTTAAACCATTTTTTCATGCTTCTAAATAGGTGTAGCCTCTTAAATAAATTTCTCACAATTTTAAACATTAAGTTAACCTTAGTTAAATTACCTTTAAGTTAGTTAACCAGAGTTAACATTAAGTTAGTTTAACATTTAATTTACCTCTTAAATATTCTTTTATTTTTTCAATAAATAACAAATGAAAACATTTTTTTTCATTTTTATAAAAATATAGCTGTGTATACTTATGTAAATCATTTATTAATTATCGACATGTTTTAGAAAATGTATTTTAAATTAAAATTGTCGAGATACAAATTAATATTTGAATCGAACGATTGAATTATTTCAATATTTTGTCTATCAATTTCATTGATATATAAAAACCTTTTTTATTTTCAGATTAATAATTAAATATTTTATATCAATTGACTTACTTGTTTTTTTGCAAATGTTGGAATTTATCTGGTTATCGAAAATCAATCTGGAATAAAGATACAATAATTAATTTATTTAATTTTTGAAAATATAAATGCTTTTTTATATATTAAGAGCCATATATCAACGATAAACTGTGACTAGCAACAATATTGGGTTTTATTGTCATTTTTTCTAAATTTTTATATTAATAATCTACAGTAATATAGTATGTATCATTATTAGAATTTTTTATGTATAAAAAGGTAATTCACACTATCTTTTCAAACGTCCATATGCATTATGTGTCCAAATTGGGTAATTTTTTTTAAAAACTATTAACTTATAAAATGGAGACTTGATCAAAGTCTTCAACAAGTAGAGATTAAATATATTCTACTTCAGTAAGTAGGACTACACTATAGTTGTATTTTTTTATTATTTATGAATACAATTTAAAAATAATATTTTCTGTAGCTCTTGAACTTTCAAAAATGTGTGAAAAGTATTTATTGACAAATCATTTTATATATTGTTCTCTTTATCGAAGAAATTGTCCTTCCCCCTGCCATATATTCTGAATAAATTGATACATTTAATAGTTTTTTTTAAAAAAAAATGTGTATATGTGAAAATGTCAAATCTGTTGGTTGACCCTCGACATAACTGTGGCATTGACGATATTTTCTATAAGAGTAAGTCAAAAAGTCAAGATATACTTTATCTCCTAAATGGGTAGTTTGGGTGGATAATAAATGAGAAAGACGTTTATATCCGTCATACGCACTTAAAGGGTTAAGATATAAAACTTTCCTTTATATATAGAAATTTTATTAAATTCATTTTTATATATAATCCTCTAACTTTTGTGCATTTAATTCAATTGAATAAATAGGAACTATGGTACTTTTTAAAAATAAAAAAATATTATACTTTTTAACCCGAAGATGGAAATCTTTATAGTACAATTAAATTGTTATATTATATTAGTACATTATATTATTGCATTATATTGATTATTATATTATTACATTTAGTTCCATTTATTTGAAAAATGTCTTTATAGTTCAGTTTATCGAAAATACAATTATTTTCAAATATATTTCTTCATATATAAAATACAATAATTCGAATATATATATTCTTTTCAAAAATACAATTATTTCAAAAATATTAAAATTAAAATTATTTAAAATTAAAAATTGAAATTATTTCAATATATATATATATATATATATATATATATATATATATATATATTCTTTTCAAAAATATTAAAATTATTTAAAATTAAAAATTAAAAATTAAAATTATTTCAATATATATATATATATATATATATATATATATATATATATATATATATTCTTTTCAAAAATACAATTTTAAAATGTACTTTTTTGTAATCATTTTTTCTCAAATATGTTTTTTTGGCAAATTGTTTAAGGAATGATTTTTTAAAAATACATTTATTTCAGTATGTAATTTTTTTGTAATAATAATTTTTATAAAATATATTTCTTGGAAAATAAATTTTTTTAGACAGCTTTTTGGAAAATACAATTATTTCAAAATACACTTTTTTTGTAACCAATTTTTATTTAAAATATATTTCTTAGAAAATATACTTTTTTTAACAATACAATTATTTAAGAAGGTACTTTTTTTAATAAAAAAATTTCTATAATATATTTCTGAGAAAATATGTTTGTTTAAAGATAGTTTTTTGGAAAATACAATTATTTCAAAATACACTTTTTTTGTAATCAATTTTTATTTAAAATATATTTCTTACAAAAAAATTTTTTTCTAAATACAAATATAAAAGATACTTTTTCAATAATTTTTTTTCTCAAATATATTTCTTAGAAAATATTTTTGTTTAAAGATAGCTTTTTGGAAAATACAATTATTTTAATCTTCACTTTTTTTTAATCAAACTTTTTCTAAAATACGTTTCCTTCAAAAATACAATTATTACAAAAGGTACTTTTTTTAAAAAAATTTTTTCTCAGATATATTTCTCAGAAAATATATTTGTTTAAAGACAACTTTTTGGAAAATACAATTTTTTCAAAATAGACTTTTTGTAATCAATTTTTATTTAAAATATATTTCTTAGAAAATATACTTTTTCAAAGATACAATTATTTCAAAAGGCACTTTTTTAATAAATTTTTTTCTTAAATATGTTTCTCGGAAAATATATTAGTTTAAAACAGCTTTTAGAAAAATAAAATTATTTCAATCTGCACTTTTTCTTTAATTAAACCGTTTCTAAAATGTATTAATATGAAAATCATTGAATATATTAAATAAAAGAAATAATATTTAATTCTTCTATCAAACAATGGAATATATTCAAACAATTGATAACGATTTGATACATGATTTTTATCATTTTCACAAATCAATTTAATTAACTATTCAGCATGTAATTAAAAATACTTATTCTCATTAATACTAAATATAATGCTTTCAATTATTCATTGAAACTGTAATTAGTATTCCTGATGTGTATATTACAATTATTCATTTGATTTATTCAAATTATACAGTTTTTATAAGAATTATAACTTTTGCATGTGTCAATAACGAATAAATGCTAGTTCTGTCTCTATTTATTACTTCAATTGAGACTATTATTTTTTCAAGCCACAAACTACATTTTTTTATATTTTTTGTGGTACGCGAGGAGAATTCCTTTGTAAGAGTGAATTTAGTGAGTGATAGTTTTGTGATATAAAAATTTTATATTTCAATATTTAAGATTCAGTTACGATTGTATCTATTTTAAATTTTATATACAGTTTGATCTAACATTTAATTTTCTAGCAAACGTGGTGTTTCCAAATCGAAATTCTTGAAAATCTTATTCCTGAAGTGAGATTAGTTCAAGCGCGTTTACTTCCTTCATTAAAACGAATCACAAAACTGATTCAGTAAAAAAAAAACAAGTAAACGTAATTCACGTGAATAATCCCGACCCAATAAGGGTTGTAGATATGTGATGCGATACCGGCACAGTCGTCGACAAAGAATAGTTTCGAAATCGACGCGGCTTACTGAACGTCGAACCCCCGACACAAATATCTAGTGTATCTTCGAATTCCCTATTTGACCGTCTGACTAGTAAAGTCCAATATCCTTTTTTCTCTAATCTGTTGGTGTTTTTGATTGCTTGGGCCGGGTGGCATCGTAGCCCTTTGGGCAAAATAAAGTGACCCCGAATGGCCCTCAGTACGCCCATAATGCTGCTGCTAATACTACCAACCTACAGAATTAACCGAGGGGATACGGTCGCGCGTAATTAGTGCACACTCTACTAGCAGTCTTTGCACGTATTTGTTAGCTCGAACCCCGTATACTCTACGGACGACGTTATATATTTTTATATGTTCCGTTTATGTATGTCTATACATATAGATTGAAATAATTGTATGTTCCAAAAAGATGTCTTTAAACAAACATATTTTCTGACAAATTTTTATTAAAAAAAGTG
>CM068324.1:3971898-3984398 GCA_034766995.1 Acanthacorydalis orientalis
TTTAATTATCTTTTTTAATGATTACACAGCCACATGCAAATTTTTCAATCATTTCACAAACCATAATAATCTTTCTCGTTAAATTTGCTCAATAATTGATTATCAATCATTTTTCATTGTTTTCTATTTACATTTTGAGAAATATATCACTTCTTTAAACCATCTAAAAGCACATAAAAGACAATAAAAATTATCAATAATCAATTGATCAAAAGTATCTGACTTATTAAATAAATAAAACATTGATTTACTACAACACCACAGGTGGTCTTCAATTATATTCATTTCAACTCTGAGACTTTATTTAAATTCTGCAGTTTTTATACAATTCGTGAATTCTCATGACCCGAGACAAATCTTCACCCATCTTTTCATCGATGTTTATATATATATATATATATATATATATATATATATATATATATATAAATCGATGAAGTGATATTCACGCCCAGATTCGGATAAATTCTTTGTATAAACACCCAATCCGAACAGACACAATATGAAAAAGCTGAACCAATTCACAAAAGTGTATCAAATCGTCCATTTACATTAGACATGCGATCTGTGAGCGTTATATTGAATTTTATCACGATTTTATAAATTGCTAGCATGTAAAATGTACCAAAACAAATGTTTTCGAACAGAGTTCTATCAAAGACTGTCGTTCTTAAGATATATTTTCAATGAAAATAAACTGTTATACTAGATTTTTATTTTTATTTCTCAATTATTGACTTCATCAGACATTTTCAGATTGATACTGAGGAGAGTGCCCTTGGTTGGGACAGTCTAAATAATTTCTATAGATTAATGTGTAAAAATTTGAAAGAATTATATAAGTTTTATACAGTCATAATGCATAAACAGATGAAGTAAGAATTCATACAACTGATTTTACTACTAAATAAAAAACAAAGTTACTTTTTAGATATCAAAAGTAAAATTTGAAATTTTTTTTGCGAATCGATTTTTTTATTAAATAAATAAATACTAATTTGTAAAGAAAATTATTCTAAGACTGAATAAGTTCAGGATTTTTTGAAATTTTTAAACGATAATTAATTTCCAAGCATTATTCTTTGATTAAAGCAGGCTGTTGTGCCTTGGTTAAAACATTTCTGCACATGCGCGTTTCACTCGAAACGCGCATTTGACAGTTACCGGTTTGTTTTGATGTGTTCCATAAAAATTTCTTACAAATACTGGAATTTCAAATGAAAATGTTATTTTAATAATCTTTTTAATAATAATTGGTTATAAATTTTGTAGCTATAAATATCCAATTTTTACTAGTATTTGTAAAAAGTTCAAATTATAACCTAATAAATGATGTTTTATTCAGTCATAGGACCCTGAATGCGTTGGTCGAACCTATCTCAAATCATTTACTTCTATAAATATTGTTTCTGGATTCAAAAAGAGTGGAATATCACCGTTTGATGCAGACATTTTTTCAAAAGATGATTTTTTTAACGGCCAATGTAACTGTTAGATCGCTAAAAACGGATGAAGCTCCAACACTTGTAGCTGTTACAACTGTGGAAAGTAAACATTTTAATGACAATAAAGAAAGCAACGTGAACTAAAAAAAATCTTCAAAAACATATTTCAAAAACAGAACAAACATTGACGGGCGCTTCGTTCCTTCTAACTTGTTTCAAGGATTTCCAAAGACACAATCAAGAATAAAAAAGTAACAGGACAGAGAAAAGGACGAACCATAATTTTGACGGATGAGATGAGAAGAGGAAATATACGAAAAAGGAAAGAAGAGTAAGAGAAAAAAGTAGAGGAAGTAATTTTACAATTAAGCTCAAATTTTGAAAAACTGTTAAATGATCAACATTGAGTTCTTCTGCCACCTCTCGAGTTGTTTGATGTGGATCCGCTTCATTAATTCTTTAATTATTATTATCAATAGATGAATGACATCTATGACACTTCTTGAATTTTCTGGAACCAGTTTTGAGCTGTATTCACAAATTGACTCTTCACTAGAAACAAATTTGATATTTCGGGCAGTTTCTCTTGCTTTACTTTCCGATTTAAACTTGTTGCTTGTGGGAGAGTAGCACTACTGACTTAGTATGGCATTAAGGAGTAAGAACTCGATTTAATCGATCGACTTAAATTAATGAAAAAGAGTCTGTTTAGTGTTTTTAATGTTTCATTTCCAACGATGAATACGAGATATAATAATAAAAAAACTATTGTTGTATTCGAAATAATGATTTGCTGAGATTTGTATTTAACGATTATTTCTTAATGGCTTCTAACTTCAAATTTTACTTCATGACTTGTTACTTCAAGTCTTATTTCTTCATGACTTACTTGATTTATCACTTGATGACTTAATTCATGATTTCTTGACTCATCACTTGACGACTTAATTCATGACTTGTTTCACTTATCACTTGATTTAGTTCATGACTTATTTTTATTGCCTATCGTAACCGGGCGGTATTCCAGGTATATAGATAGATAGATAAATAGATTATACTTGAGGGGGGAGGAACCTGTCTTGCCTCCCGGCACTTAGACTCGAGATCTATTATGCCGTCCCTCGGCTTGATCAAAATTACTCGGTAAGTCTCGCTTCCTTCCAGAAGCCTATCAGCCTGCCCGAGTTTATAGATCCTAGTTCGGCCGCGGCGAGGAAAAACTTCCCAAACAATCGTCGCCTTAAATTGACCCATGCCGGACATTCCGCGAGGAGGTGAATGGGGGTCTCGTTGCCCCCCCCCCCACACCATCTATACATCCCGTCCGTCCTTCGGCCTTGTATATGTTCATGGAAGCTTATCTCCCGTGTTCTGTGACAATTATTCCAGGTATATACTTTAATATTAATATAAATGAATACTAAAAGTTCAGGCCATTAGTTTGTATTACTATAAATACATATAACGTAATAACCTGACCTAATGAAAAGAGGCAGGGTTTTTTCCGTACCTTTGAACTGCTTAACTTTGAAATTAGAATTACCCTGACAATAAAATTATTTTAATACTTTAGAATAAATAAAATTATCGCGTTTTCAAAATTCATGCCACAAAATTGCGTGAATTTATTTTTTCCATGACTAATTTAAGAGGTTATATCCAACAATACTAAAGAATGGAAAAAATAAACAGAAGATAAAATCAGTAGTGCTAATTTCATTGTATAGAATGGGCATAGTAATGGTATAAAAAAATAAAAATATATTCCAACTTAATATATTACAACCTAATATATTGAAAAATTAATTTTATTTAAGTGTGAATTGATGGAAAGAAAAAAAATGTTTTTATTTTATTCTATGGAATGACAATATTTTCTATTAATAATATTGCACAAATATAAAATGCCGGGCGGGAATATAAATGAACCTCCAAATGTATATCGTGTGTAATGACAAGAGAAAAATTGTGTTTAGTAATTAATAAGAATATTGTAAAAATGTTTGAATGTTCAGATTCCGGTGTGTAGTATATAGTACATAAATATAAATAGATCTTGTAAATATAAAATGTATGTAATAAGAATAGTCTCTCTTCAATAGTGACTTAATTGAAAGAAACAATTATTAAAACAATATTTATTTTAAAAAAAATACAATAAATCATGTGCTATTCAATTTTACCATAGTCTTACTTGAAACATAAATAAACTGTTGAAAAATTCAAATAAGAAGATTTAAATTTATTGTGCAATTTGTTTAAACAACCACTGACATTGTTTATTTGTGATAATTATATATGATTTTGCCATTAAAAGAAAGACCGGAAGTGGTTATTTTTTCAACAACCTGGAAATAATATCTTTTCTACCTGCCTGATTTTTAATAAGTCTATTATTACTAGCTATTATTTTATAAGAATTTTATTTGTGATTTCGATACATGTATTGATTTCGCTGCCAACTCCCATACTATGAAGTCAAGGAAAAGAAAACTAATTTCAAATCCAGGTATATAGGAATGACACAAATTACAATCAAATAAAGTACTATATTTGTATAAATGGACACTGATTATAACTATATAAATATAAAATAAAGTAAGAGTATAGAGCAATGTACCTGAAAATCTTTTAAATTATTTTTTTTCAAAATTTCGACTGATACATTTTTGACAGGCAACTTTTTGAAAATCTTTTAAGGAAATATAATCGTTTGAACCAGGCTTATGACATTCACTTATACTGACAATACATTTCTCTGGCTAGGGAATGTAAATGCCACCAGGCGGCGATACCGATAGGTTGGACCAGTCCTATGCTACTCGCTTGTATTGCTAATATATACTTCTAGTTAGGAAATATAAATTCTACCAGGTGACACTATCAATAGGTTGTTCTAAGACCTCTCCCTCACTCCTCTGTTTACTCTTGTCGTGCTCATTCGTACATGCGCACTGAAAATGTAAACAAACTAAACTTGTAATGTTTGTCGGTTTTTTTTAGTAAAAAAATTGTTTCAAAATAACATATGTGTTGTTCTTCAAAGTAATTTTAAGAAAACTGAAACATAATTAAGTCCCTTTGTGTCTGCGTGGATGAAACACATCATTTGGGTAAAATAATGTGTATTTAGGTAATAAAAAATTTTAAAACTCACGCTCAGAAATAACAATCTGCTACTAGCGCCGCCACATCAAATCTACAAAGCGTTTCCATGACCGCAAAGCGAGTAGCATAGGCGTGGGTCGGACCTAGGAGATCTCTCTCACTCCCATGTTCGTTCTTATCACACTCATTCTTTATATGCGTATTACATTTACCTTAAAGTGGAAAATTACAGGAGACACTGAGAATTTTTAAAACTAGCGCTCAGAAATACCGACCTATCACTAGCGCCATCAAATCAATAGTTTACAGAGCAGTTGCCACGACTGCGAGACGAGTGTCATAGGCTGGTTGAACAGACAATTCATAGAAATAGAATTGTTTAAAAATTATATTTTTTGAAAATACATTTTCAAAATATTACAATAGTTAAAAAAAAACATTTTTTTTTGAAAAATTATTCAGAAATTTATTAGTTTGAAATACTTTTTTTGAAAACAAAATCATAACAAATACAATTTCTCAATGAATATCTTGCTTTTGTTACAATTTTCAAAAAGACATTTCTTGAAAAATATAATTCATAGAAAATAAAATTGCATTTCTCTATACAGTTAACGTATCCTTCCGGAATTTTCGAAGGTCAGTATGTGAGAACTTTATATTCCCTCAATTATAATTATGTTTTTAATTAAAAAAAAAACTGTATTTCGTCGAAAACGTATTTTTATATCAACTGTGACAATAGTTCGTATGAATTACCCTCCCGAGATTGCAACAAATTCTAAAATTTACTTTTATATTCGTCGCCATGTGGAATGTTCACGTTGAATGTCATTATAAGGCACTAACGTAATGTTATTAATTTAAGACTTGTTATTTTAACATGAAGTGTCTATTTATGTTACATTAATTTGTTATTTTTATATAAGATATTTTGTTCGGTGTAAAATATTACAATTCATAATTATATATATATATATATATGTATATATAGAGAGAGAGAGAGATTCAACTATGGTTGACTCTCTCTCTCTTTCTCTCTCTCTCTCTATATATATAGAGAGAGAGAGAGATTCAACTATGATTGACTCTCTCTCTCTCTAACATGGTTTCAATATAACGCACAATTTTACACCTTACAATTCTCTGACAATGTGAAAGACAAAAACATTGCTCATTTATTTAGTGGACAGAGATACGACATGATGGAAGATGAAGTTAGTGAATGAATAAATGAATCATAGGATTTAAATAATCAAAACTTGATTCAATTAAAGACTGACTCTGATCAAAATGCTGGCAAATAAAGAGATGATAAAGATTTAGAGGAGGAGAATGATTCAAGACAAGACGAGACAAAGAAATTCAAAAAGAATTGTTAAAAATGGACAAGTAAAGTCAAATACATTATAATATTTAACAATTAGATCTTAGAATATTATAGAGAAAGAAGATGTGTTTCAAGCTATTTTTGTAGGCATTATTTGAAGAAACAATCTATTGACATATGGATCGTTTGATAAGTTTGGTAGATTTCTATGAGATGGAGCCACAATTCGTTTGGTAACGTCACGGGTATCAAGTGTTAATTTTAAAATTAGTATAGGCCTAATTTCATCCAGAAGTGATGCGTTGTTCACGTTCTAGAGATGTGTGAAGCGAGCATTGCAACAGTTGCCTTAAAAATGGAAAAGGGGCAAATATTTTTGCGTCGATTCGTCACTGTGGATGAAACATGTATCCACCACTACACACCTGAGTCGAAGCAGCAGTCAAAGTAGTGAACAACGACTGATGAAAGAGGATCGAAGAAGGCGAAGATCGTTTTGTCAACTGGGAAGGTGATGGTCACTGTTTTTTAGGATTCCTAAGTAATCATCCTGATCGACTATTTAACGAAAGTTAAGACGATAATAGGACTCTATTATGTAACATAACCGGACTGTTTGAATGAAGAGCTGAAACGAAAACGGTCAAGATTGGGGCACAAAAAAGGATTCTTTCACTAGGACAACTCACTCTCCCACAAATCGACCGTCGTAATGGCAAAATTACACTAATTACGCATCGAATTGGTTCTTCATCCACTTTATTTCGAAGCTTGGCCCCGTGTGAGTTTTTCCTCTTGCCAAACTTGAAAATTTGGCTCAGTGGGAAAAAATTCTCGTCGAATGAGAATGTCATTGCCGCCGTCAATGTGTGTTTTGCAGACTTTCCGACAGGATGAAAAAATTGGGAATTTGCTGGACCAAGTGTATAGTCCTCAATGGAGACTATGTTCAGAAATATAATCGATTTTTTTCCAAAAAACAATGTTTAACTTGCTTTGTGACCATATTTATTAACGACCCTAGTGAATATATATATATATATATATATATATATATATATATATATATATATATATATATATATGTATATATTCGTATATATATATATATATATATATATATATATATATATATGTATAAATATATATATATATATATACGAGGTCAGACAATTAAGTAATGCGACCGATTTTTTTTCTCGGCCTGTGGTAACACTGCGAACCTGTAACTCCGCCACCGTAATAGCAGATCCCTACTCTCTCGATTGAGACCTTGACCACCCTCGTACGATCATTTCTTCGCCAGCTGTTTAGTGTTTTGTAACAACGCGCGAGTAGTGTATGTCACGAAGCCCACCGAATGAACATCGCTCAAGATTGTCTCGAGCAGGTTGAAAGTGATCCTACTCTTCTCGATCGAGTTATTACTGGTGATGAAAGTTGATTCTTTCAATATGACCCCGAAACTAAACGACAAAGCCAACAGTGGCTGTCCCCTGGAGCACCAAGGCCAAAGAAGGCGAGAATGAGCAAGTCCAAAGTGAAAACCATGTTGATTTGCTTCTTCGACAGCAAAGGGGTGGTTCACAAAGAGTTCGTACCACCTGGACAAACCGTAAATCAAGTATTCTACCGCAATGTGCTCGAAAAATTACGAAAAAAAATGCTCAGAGTGCGTCCAGAGATCGCGAAGACTTGGGTTCTGCATCACGACAATGCTCCCTGTCACAGTGCGTTCAGTGTCTCTCAGTTTTTGGCGTCTAAAGGCATCGCAACGTTACCACAACCGCCCTATTCACCGGACATGTCACCCTGCGACTTTTTCCTATTCCCCCATATGAAAAAATTCGTCAAAGGTCGACATTTTGACTCCGTTGAAGATATCCAAGAATCTGTGACGAGGGTACTCGGAGAGGTCCCACAAGAAGTGTTCATGAATTGTTACGAAAACTGGAAAACTCGCTGGAATAAGTAGATAGATGCGGGAGGGGACTACTTTGAAGGGGATCGCAGCGATGTACCTTAATTTTTAAATATACTCGATTTTTGAATTTTGTCGCATTACTTGTCTGACCTCGTATATATATATATATATATATATATATATATATATATATATATATATATGTAACTGTAATATAACTATTAATAGAAAATATTGTGATTCTACAGAATAAAATGAATACATTTTTTTTCTTTCGATCAATTCACACTTAAATAAAATGAATTTTTCAACATACTTAAATCAAACGTAATAAACTGTGTGTACGCAATCATATTCACAATAAAAGTTCAAATAAATATAATATCAAACAATCTTCCAGACTAATCATACAAATTCCATATCATATAAATAATACAGTCGAATATATCGTTTAAATCTGTCCCGTACGGTTGTATAAAACATTAAATGCACTTCATATTTGAGGACGAACATACACGGTACAACATTTCTATATACAATGGCGTTATATGAAGATGTCAAAGTCACAAAGGGGCAACGTCGGAACGCGTGGCGAGTAAAGTGGCAGGGGTGCGAACCACCGGCAAGCAGTGATTAAGTCACTGTCTATTGTACACGAGCACAGCGGGACGTTTTGTCGTGACATTATGTTTGGCTTGCGGCAACTGTATGTTACATGTATCTTTTTCCAATCAAAACTCTCTTTCAATGTTGAAATTAGATATGACGTTTTGTGTGTGTATATATATATATATATATATATATATATATATATATATATATATATATGTATACAGAAACGGAATTACTTTATAGTTTTAATCTACTGTTGGATGATGAAAAGATTTATGAAACACTTCAAGAACAGTTTTCATTCTTTTAATGAATTTTTCTGTATAAAAGTGATTTAACCATCATCTTTTCCTCAAATCTATTTCGATCTAAGGGAAAATTTACTCACAAATATTTTCAAAAAATATAAACATTACAAATATGTAATTTAGTGATTTTGTCTGATATGTTCTTAAAAAAATATTGCAAAAAAATTGAATAAATTATGATTAATTGTTACACTGCTATAAAATAAATAACATTAAAGATCTTGGTTCTTAAATGATCCATATTAACTTTTAGTATTTAATTTGATGTTATTTATATTATTTTGGATATAAAATTAATAATTAGGGAAATCCACGAATTCTAATCCTACGATTAAATTAGAAATTAGATTGTTTATCCAATTTTTATAAAAATCGACATTTTTTGATCTTATAAAGTCTTCGAATCGATGAAAATCGCTTCTATTTGGTTTCAGAATTTTTTATTTTTTAAATAATATTCGAAATGGCGAAAAGGATGATGTTTGTCGGTGAAAGATCTGGTGAATAAAGGAGATCCGGTAAAATTTCATGATTTAATGAATTTAATTGCAATGATTTCAATCATAATGTCAGTGAATGTTTAAACAAATTGCACAATAAATTAAAATCTTCTTATTTGTATTTTTCAACAGTTTATTGGTGTTTCAAGTAAGATTATGGTAAAATTGAGTAATACATGATTTGTTGCATTTTTTAAAAAATAAATATCGTTCACATATGAAATTGCGGAATTTGTATGTGAGAAATAAAACGAAATATTTTTAATAAAACAAAATATATTTAATCAAAATAAGGTCCATCATCTTCAATGGTTTTTTGCTAACGAGAAATTAGATCCTATTTTTATAAAAATCGACATTTTTAGATCTTATAAAGTCTTCGAATCTTTGAAAATCACTTCTGTTTGGTTTCAGAATTTGTTATTTTTTAAATAATATTCGAAATGGTAAAAAGATGAGTCTGTCCGTTAATTTTAAACCATAATTTCTGGTTTAAAATTTATAATAGAACTAGTTTTAGGTGGAATTTAGTAGTTTTTAGATTAAAAATATAAAGTGATATTATATACATTAAAATTATAATATATATATATATATATATATATATATATATATATATATATATATATATATGTAAATGACATTAGAAATCAATCCTCATATCCACTCGTGTTAAAAAGTAGTAAGAGACAGACATTTACCGGGTTCAAATTAAAAATTGTTGAAAGTAATTTAATAATTTTCGTTTTACATTTTAATTGCGAAGCGATTTTATTCAGTATTTTCTTTTTTATTCTTTACTCCCTTGTTTGAAATTATTAAGGGAAATTCAAGTTTAAATTATTAGTGGAATTAAAGGATAATTAAGAACCAGACTAAACAATCTAACTGCTGTTTCAAAAAATAGAAAAATATAAATTTTGTTTTATTTTTTTTATAAAGTTTATACTCCAGGATATATATATATATATATATATATATATAGAGAGAGAGAGAGAGAGAGAGAGAGATAGATATTGATATAGATAGACAGAGGGAGTGAGAAATAGGATGAAGGTGAGGATGAGTGAGATGACTAATCAAAAATCGTTCATAATATTCGACTAATACTGATTTATATCTGAATATATCTCAGATATACACACAACCAGTAACCAAAAATAAACATTTAAACAGAGGGTTGTTTCGGATCCGGATATACTGTTGCTGGTCTGTTAGACCGGCAGTAGTTGTAATGTCTTGTACATTTATTTCCGTTGTTGAGTACTTCTTGTTTCCTAAGATAGATGTCTTTGTTGTTGACTGTTTCCTTTCTAAAGATATTATTCTTCTAAACACATCTATTAACTACACACACAAACATCTAGACATTTATTTTACAGTGTGTCTGCTTGAGTTTTTAAAAGATATGATGTTATATATATATATATATATATATATATATATATATATATATATATATAATTCACAATTTTTTAGATATTAAAACATATACAAGAATATAAATCGAGTAAATGTCAAAATAAAACGAGAGTAAATTGTGTTTAAATTGTTTTGTCATATTAATCTTTTGTGTAACAAATATGGCTCTTCGGTTTTCCAAGTGCTATAATTCATAAAAAAATCAACTCTTTGCTTCATAAAAAGGAATTTCAAATTAATGCATACATAATTTTATGTGTTCTATCCTTCTTATTAGGTTGGTAAAAAAATAATTGCAGTTTATGGCATTCAAATTCATATACATTTTTATCAACTGATAATTAATTTTATTAATCGAAATATGCTTGGAAGAAAATTTAGATCTCCTGTGTATACACTCTTGGTTTATAGTTTATAGAAATTATTATTAGGTTGGTAGAAAAATAATTGCGGTTTATAATCCTCAGATTCATACAAATTTTTCTCAACTAATAATTTTATTAATCGAAATAAGCGTGGAAGAAAATTCAGGTCTTCTGTGTAGACACTCTTGGTTTATAGTTTTTAGAGATTATTATTAGGTTGGTAGAAAAATAATTGCGGTTTATGGCTTTCAAATTCATATACATTTTTATCAACTGATAATTAATTTTATTAATCGAAATAAGCGTGGAAGAAAATTTAAGTCTCCTGTGTATACACTCTTGATATATAGTTTATAGAGATTATTATTAGGTTGGTAGAAAAATAATTGCGGTTTATGATTTTCAGATTCATACAAATTTTTCTCAACTAATAATTAATTTTATTAATCGAAATAAGCTTGGCAAAAAATTTAGGTCTCCTGTGCAGACACTCTTAGTTTATAATTTATAGAGATTATTATTAGGTTGGTAGAAAAAGAATTGCGGTTTATGACTTTTATTATTCATTCAAATTTTTCTCAACTAATAATTTATTTTATTAATCGAAATATGCTTGGAAGAAAATTTAGATCTCCTGTGTATAGACTCTTGGTTTATAGTTTATAGAAATTATTATTATGTTGGTTGAAAAATAATTGCGGTTTATGATTTTCAGATTCATACAAATTTTTTTCAACTGATAATAAATTTTATTCATCGAAATAAGCTTGGAAGAGAATTTAGATCTCCTGTGTATACACTCTTGGTTTATAGTTTGTAGAGATTATTATTAGGTTGGTAGAAAAATAATTGCGGTTTATGATTTTCAGATTCATACAAATTTTTTTCAACTAATAATTAATTTTATTAATCGAAATAAGCTTGGAAGAAAATGTATGTCTACTGTGCAGACACTCTTGGTTTATAGTTTGTAGAGATTATTATTAGGTTGGTAGAAAAATAATTGCGGTTTATGATTTTCAGATTCATACAAATTTTTTTCAACTAATAATTAATTTTATTAATCGAAATAAGCTTGGAAGAAAATGTATGTCTACTGTGCAGACACTCTTGGTTTATAGTTTGTAGAGATTATTATTAGGTTGGTAGAAAAATAATTGCGGTTTATGATTTTCAGATTCATACAAATTTTTCTCAACTAATAATTAATTTTATTAATCGAAATAAGCTATTACAAACATCACATTTTTGCCAATTAACTCGTTAAAAGACTCTCATGATTTCATTTGGTCGTTATGAACTGAAGGATGACGCCCGTGGTATTCATCTTCAAGGTTCTCGTCCATAGAATAAAATTTTTCGAACCACCATTGCACCAAAAAATTCTTTAACAGTATTCACAGCAAAAGAATCGTTTAGTTTACGAGCAGTTTCTGCTGCTTTATCATCCGTTTTGAACAAAAATTCGTCTTATTTGCTTTTTTTC
>CM068324.1:3989398-3991898 GCA_034766995.1 Acanthacorydalis orientalis
TGTTAAAGATAAAAAACCGCAATTATTTTTACACCAACCTAATATACCGTGTTACAATTTACATTATTTTTTATTAGAGGAATAATTCGGTCAATTAGAGAATAAATCTATTTTAATAGAGTTTCAATTTGATTTCAGATTGATTTTTTTATAGATTTAGAAAAAGTTCCAACTGTCTATCGATTAATATTGAAGAGAATTATTTTACACACCGAACTAACACCTTTTTCTCATAGATCGTTGAGCGACAAGTGTTGTTATTAACATCATTAGACCATCGTACGTCATCGAAATGGTAAATTTACTCGTAACGTTTCAAAAAACAACGCACTGTTTTGTTAAAGTTCAGTCGTTCTGTTCGCACGATGTCTTACTTGTTGATTATTCGCTTTTCGCATCTCTGACAGGTGATATGCTTGTAAAGAGACCGTCAACCGCTATCGAACAACTACAGGTGCTTTACGATACACTATGACTCTGTAGATGACTTGCATTTAATGTCTTTAAGGCGAACACAAAAAAATGTCACTAGTAAAGTGTCTGGGAAAACAATTTTATCTATCGAGAGTCTGTATCGAATATGTGAAAGAAATAACTCACATATTTGTCAATAACGATACGAAATCGATATTCAATATTGATGTTTTGTAGATTAGAATTCAGTAGAGTGTGTGGTTGTAGAAAAAATTCAAACGTTTTATGAAAACATAAGCATTTGATAAAAATATTTCATCGTTATAAAATACTTTAAATATCGTTTGTCTTTGAAAAAAGTTACTGATTTAGAATAAAATATTTTATTGAAAGTAAGAAGATTCTTAAATGTTTATATTTTTATTTTCATGTCTTTCGATTTTATTATAATTCTCTATTCACTATTTGTCATTTTGTAAGGACAATTTCAAAATTAAATTAAAAAAAATACATTTTATATTTTGAAAAATATAAGCATGAAATAACAGTTCGTTTTTTCAAAAATAAATTTATTTAAATTAAATTTCAATAAAAATTAGATTTTATTTTTTTAGCAATTACTGTGTTTTATTTGATAGAAAAATTCAAAAATTAAAAAACATTTTTAGATAATATTTTTTTGAAAATTTATTTATTATAAAACAGTTCCTATCTACCAATAAATAATTTAGGTAAAAAATTTAAAAACGATGTAGTTTTGATTTTAATCTTTATGATTTAATTTTTATAATTTAATATTTTTGAGATGATAAAAATTTTTAGAATTAAAATATGAAAATGTTTAAATACTGAATTTTATTTTATATTTTAAAAAATATAAGTGTACTTTGTTGTATATATATATATATATATATATATATATATATATATATATTTCTTTTTTTTAAAAAAAAAACAAAATAAACAGAAATATTTTATTTAATTAAATAAATGTTTTCATTTTTATATTTAATGAAAATTATTATATATTAAAATTTATTTTATATTTTAAAAAATATAAATGTGTTTATGTTATATTTTTTGTTCAAGAAAAAAAAGTAAATTAACATAAAAAAGTATTTTATTAATTAAATAAATGTTTTTATTTTTATATTTAAACATTTAGAATTTTTTAAGAGTAAAATATAAAAACTATTAAATTTATTAAAATTTAATTTATATTTTAAAGAATATAAATGTGTTTCATGTTATTTTTTTTTTCAAAAAACAAGAAAATTAGCATAAAAGTATTCTATTTAATTAATGGATTCCTTTCCTTTTTTATATTTAAACATTTAGAATTTTTTAGAATTAAAAAATGACAATTATTAAGAAATAAAATGTATTTTGTATTGTACAGAACATAAATTTGTTTTATGATAGATTTTTTTTAGGAAAAGAAAACTAACATATTATTTTATATTTTAAAAAATATAAATGTATTTTATGTCATATTTTTTTTAAAAAAAAAGAAAATTAACATAATATATTTTATTTAATTAAAATTTATTTCTAATTTTGTATTTAAAATTAAGAATTTTCTAAATTAAAATTTGAAAATTATTAAATACTAAAATTTATTTTATATTTTAAAAAATATAAATGTATTTTATGTCATATTTTTTTTAAAAAAAAGAAAATTAACATAAAATATTTTATTTAATTAAATATTTTTTTTAATTTTATATTTAAAATTAAGAATTTTTTAAAATTAAAATTTGAAAATTTTTAAATACTAAAATTTATTTTATATTTTAAAGAATTTAATTGTGTTTTATATTATATTTTTTTTCCAAAAAAAAAGAAAATTAACATAAAAAAGTATTTTATTTAATTAAATAAACGTTTTTATTTTCATATTTAAACATTAAGAATTTTTTAATATTAAAATATAAAAATTAATAAATACTAAAATTTATTCTATATTTTACAGAATGTAAATACATTTATATGTTATATTTTTCTCTTTCCAAAAAAAGACTATAATGAAAGTATTTTATTTAATAAAAAAAAAACAGTTTTTATTTTTTAATTTAAACATTTAGGA
>CM068324.1:3996898-4009398 GCA_034766995.1 Acanthacorydalis orientalis
TTATTATGATTTCTTAAAAAAAACATTATATTATAGCACAAAAATATGTATCTCGCTTATAATCACATATTAAGGTACATAATCATATTCGCCATCGGATTCTACCAGAGTTTCTTCCATTTCTTCGGATGGACAGCTGAATATTTTCTTGTAAAATCACATATGTTTCTTCAAGATGATAGCTTTTACTTGTTTTAAATTATCTATTTTTTATACATTATCGAATTTTTCGATCCATATTCTTTCAGAGACTGAAGTGACATCACAGTTGTTTTAGTATCTGGAATGTGTTTTTTAATGAATTTATGAATTCCTCAGTCTCCACCATCTCAGTTTTATTAGAATCGTATTGAAAACTCATGTATGTTGACAGAACAAATGTTTTTTTCTGGTTCTTTGGAACTTTTCTCCCTTAATATTCAGTTGATAAACAGTTTTTTTTTTGTAAAACGGAGACCACCATTTTTCAATTTAAAAATCTCAGTTTGTACTTCTTTTACTGAACATTTTATGCTGGATTGAATAACCATAGTAATGTATTCTTTGTCGTATATATACTATCATGTTTTCGTACGATTTTTTAATAACTCCAAAATCAAATCCATTAGCCAAAAAGAATGATTAAGTTTAACAGCTAGGCACAATGTGATTACTGTCATTTTTATACTGAATGTGAGACTACTCTCAAGGATCTAATTTTGATAAAAAAAATAATTTTGAGAAAACATGACATATAATTTTTGAAATAACCGATTCAATTGCAGAGTATGGAGATAACTATTTTAAATACTAAATTGTAACTTTGTACAATTATGAAAAGTTTAAAAGAATACTTCCAAAATAACTCTGTTATATTCCTGACGTCTTACTGATTCAAATCATTTCTCTTTTTTAGGCAGTAAGAGAGATATTACAAACAATTTATTTGCTTCTTTTCCATCTTTAATTCAATAGATCAATTTGAAACAAAATTAATAATAAAACCAAAGTCGATGTTACCAAAATACAGACTGAACAAATCACTTTAAAATGATATTAACATGAACACGATGAAATAACACTTTCATTAAAAAAAATAAGATTAGAATTCAAAAACATATACCGCAATTTTTTCCCTACCAACCTAATGACTACCAGAATTTTTTTTCGAAATTATCCAAATTTAATTTAACTAGAGTACCGTTTATTCTAAATTTGATTATTTTATTGTTATAAGGTACATTTTTAAAGATAAATGAAAAAATTACAAATCAATTTTATAAATTGAAATTTATGACTCGATTGTTAAATTATTAGTTGAAAATATATAGAAAAAATAAATTATATTTTTTTGTAAGATTTAAAAGATTGGGGATATATAATTTAAAAGTCTAAATTTGAATTTATTTACTACTTTTATTAAAACTGTTTAGTAGCAATAAAAACCGCAATTATTTTCCTACCAACCTAATGACTGCCAGAATTTATTTCGAAATTACCAAGTTTAATTTTAATTATAGTACCATTTATTCAAAATTTGATTATTTCATTGTTTTAAGCTACAGTTTTAAAGATAAATGAAAAAATAAAAAATCAATTTTATAAATTAAAATTTATGACTCGATTGTTAAATTATTAATTGAAAATATATAGAAAAAATAAATTATATTTTTTTGTAATATTTAAAAGATTTAATTTGAATTTATTTATTTCTTTAATTAAAACTATTTAGTAGCAACAAAAACTGCAATTATTTTCTACCAAGCTATTAATTGCCAGAATTTATTTCTAAATTATACAAATTTAATTTAATAAAAGTACCATTTATTCGAAATTTGATTATTTCATTGTTTTAAGGTGCATTTTTAAAAAATAAATGAACAAATTAGAAATTAATTATATAAATTCAAGTTTACAAGACTCAATTGTAAAATTATTAATTGAAAATATATAGCAAAAATAAATTATATTATTTGTAAAATTTAGCAGATTGAAGATATATAATCTAAAATATTTAATTGGAATTTATTTATTTGTTTTATTAAAACTATTTAGCAGTAATAAAAACCGCAATTATTTTCCTACCAACATAATATATCATTAACTATTTTTCTTAGATGAGAGAAATCTTAGATGATATTTAACTATTTTTTTTCAGATATATAATTTAATTGTAATTTATTTATTTATTTAATTAAAACTATCTAAAAACAGAAAACTTTTGTACTAAATTTAAAATCTAGTTTTTTCAATAGACAATAATTAAAAAATTAATGAAAACTTTATAGCAGTAATTATTATTGATTTGATTTATTTCCAAATCCATTCATGTACAGTTATACAGAATATAAAATACTGTTTCATCTTTTAAATAACACAAGTCACGCAACTAATACAGTATAATTTATTTTAAAATCGTAATATAAATATTTTTTTATAAAGATGTGTTATTGTACAGTCTATACTTAATGTTTAATATTTTTTTAAGAATTTATAAACGTACTATTTTAAGAACAAAAAAAAGACGTTGTTTATGGAAAAGTGATATATGAAATTCAACCCTGATTCTGTGAAAATTCAGTAAAATAATTTATAAGAAAAATAGAAGATATATCAAAAGTCAAAACCATGTCAAATAATAAAACATATTTTTATTTGACGTTCAAGGTTTTTCCCGGTAGTATAAAAAAATATTTCGCGGAAACTAGTCCCGTTTGGGAAAAAATAAATGAAAAAAATACAATACTTTTCGAAAGATTTGTATTTTTTTTTTATATAAAAACATCAAGTAAGGAATCAAAATACTTGTTTTATCTTAGAAGATTTTCTTACTGTTGTCATACACAGAGAGAGAGAAAAAAAGAAATATTACTTGTCGTTTGATGAAATTAGTGAAGTCGATCTACTGGTGTAACATTTCTTATATTGTTGCAACGAAGCTGATGCATTTGTATAACTCGTTCCCAGCTCGTAGAACGCACCTTACTCAGTATTATTTCTACATTCTGTGCGCATTAGCTACGCAACTCGATGGTGACCACTCGCAACTAGTAGACGATATAGTCGGGCAATACATGTCTTTATATGGAACGTGGGAAGAAGTGATATTACAAGATCTCAAACATTGCAAAAAGGCATCATATCTTCCTCCAATATACTTTTATAGATAGAATCTATCAATTGACTTAGTTCAACGTACAATGTTTTATAACTCGGTCCGTTTGTTTATTTCGTTTTTTTTTATACAAATAAAATCGTTCAGTTTATATATTATTCCATTTTTAACATGGCGTACTAAATGTCTCATATCGATTAACGCATCAATGATACAATATTTAATCGATTTAATTATTCAGAAAAATGATCGAATACAACGGTAAAACAAATAAGATGTATCATCGCTCATACAGTTTGATTCCCTTTTCTCGGTTAATTTTTTCAAATATATATATATATATATATATATATATATATATATATATATATATATATAAGTTAATTTTGTGTTATATTTTATGATTATATAGTTAATTGTTAATAATATAAATTAGGATAGAAATTTTAAGATAAAATTTAAATTAAATTTAAGTTTATATAATTAATTTTATGAAGTTATTGAAATTTAATTATAAACTAGGATTAGATGCCCTTGTATTTAAAATGTAAATATATTAAATATGGTAATAATAGATATAGTCTTGAAACTAAAAAAAAATTGGCGGTATTTTAATCTAATTAGAGGAATCTGTTCCGTAATCGATATTCCACGAGAGATTTTATATAGTTTTATTTAATTTGTATATCGTCGTTATCAAGGAAATTTTATAAGAAAAAAATTTTCAAAAACTTATGTCAGATCAAGGTGCAATTTATAATTATTAGGAGATGGATTACAATAAATTAAAAATTTATAATTACAATTAAATAATTACAACCTAATATATATATATATATATATATATATATATATATATATATATATATACATATATATATATATATATATATATATATATATATATATATATATATATATATATATATATAGGTTAATTTTGTGCCAGCATCCGCGGTTATACAAAATATACAAATAAATTTTATGATTATATAGTTAATTGTTAATAATATAAATTAGAATAGAAATTTTAAGGTGAAATTTAAATTAAATTTAAGTTTATATAATTAATTTTATGAAGTTATTAAAATTTAATTACGAACTAGGATCAGATACACTATTATTTAAAATGTAAATATATTAAATATGGTAGTAATAGATGTAGTCGTGAAAATAAAAAAAATTGGTAGTGTTTTAATCTAATTAGAGGAATCTGTTCCGTACTCGATAATCCACGAGAGATTTTCTATATTTTTATTTAATTTGTATATCGTCGTTATAAGGAAATTTTATAAGAAAAATAAATTTTCAAAAATTTTTAGTCAAATTTATTTCAGATTGAGGTGCAATTTATAATTATTAGGAGATGAAGTTCAATAAATTAAAAATTTATAATTACAATTAAATAATTAAAACCTAATATATATATATATATATATATATATATATATATATATATATATATATATATATATATATATATATATATATATATATAGGTTAATTTTGTGCCAGGATCCGTGGTTATACAAAATATACAAATAAATTTTATTATTATGTAGTTAATTGTTAATAATATTAATTATAATAGAAATTTTAGGTTGAAGTTTAAATTAAAGTTTATATAATTCATTTTATGAAGTTATTAAAATTTAATTATAAACTAGGATTAGATACCTTATTATTTAAAATGTAAATATATTAAATATGGTAGTAATAGATATACTTTTGAAACGAAAAAAATTTGGCAGTATTTTAATCTAATAAGAGGAATGAATAATCCGCGAGAGATTTTATATATTTTTATTTAATTTGTATATCATTGTTATAAGGAAATTTTATAAGAAAAATAAATTTTCAAAAATTTATTTCAGATCAAGGTGCAATTTATAATTATTAGGAGATGGATTACAATAAATTAAAAATTTATAATTACAATTAAATAATTAAAACATATATATATATATATATATATATATATATATATATATATGTAACACATTACAGTCCGTGCTATTTGTGTGAAAATTAATGATGTAGCTGGGATATTTTAAAATTGTCAACTATGTTGCATTGCTTTACAAAAATGGTTATAACTTTTAAAATATCAAACACTTTCGTATGAAATTTCAAGTGGAACTTTTTACTGCGAAGTCAAAAGGAGAAGGGTAATATATTTTTTTTTTGCTTCTATGTCCGTTAATGAATTGTCACAGGACACGGGAGACTAAGCTACCACGAACATATACAAGGTCGAAGGACGGACGGGAAGTGTAGATGGTGTGTGGTGGGGGGGACGAGACCCCCATTCACCTCCTCGCGGAATGTCCAGCATGGGTCAATTTAAGGCGACGATAGTTTGGGAAGTTTTTCCTCACAGCGGCCGAACTAAGGTCTATAAACTCGAGCAGGCTGATAGGCTTCTGGAAGGAAGCGAGACTTCCTGAGTAGTTTTGATCAAGCCGAGGGAAGGCATAATGGACCTCGAGTCTAAGTGCCGGAATGCAAAATAGCTTCCTCTCCCCTCAAACATAATCTATCTCTTTATCTATGTATGTTAAAATTTGGCGTGTGTATATATATATATATATGTATATATATATATATATATATATATATATATATATACATATATATATATATATATATATATACAAGGCTAGAACTCCGCGATGAAGAAGTCATCACCTCGCAGGGAAGGCGGAGCAGAACCACCAGCAAGGACACAACAAGAGTTAAGAATTGTTATACATACCCCGGTTCTTGTTATACAGCAATCGTTAATTGTTGTATGGGAGTTTGTTTCGTACGTGGTAGTTGTATAGATACATAAAACGGGACGGAAGTGGGTGACCTCTACTCGTCGAGACAGGTCAACTAGGTTTTTTGAAACTTTTCCTAGCGTAAAAATCAAGATTTGGAACAGAAAACAGCAAGATTGCCAATAATACATGTCAATAATAAAGTCTAGATAAAAGGGATTTAATGCCAAGGATCGACAACTCGCCTCAATAATACCGAGATTGGTGACAATGTCAGACAAAAACTTAAAACTGTCCAATATATATATATATATATATATATATATATATGTATATATATATATATATATATATATATATATGTATGTATATATACATACATATATATATATATATATATATATATATATATATGTATACGAGGTCATACAATTAAGTAATGCGACAAAATTCAAAAATCGAGTATATTTAAAAATTAAGGTATATCGCTGCGATCCCCTTCAAAGTAGTCCCCTCCCGCATCTATACACTTATTCCAGCGAGTTTTTCAGTTTTCGTAACAATTCTGGAACACTTCTTGTGGGACCTCTCCGAGTACTCTCGTCACAGATTCTTGGATATCTTCAACGGAGTCAAAATGTCGACCTTTGACGAATTTTTTCATATGGGGGAATAGGAAAAAGTCGCAGTGTGACATGTCCGGTGAATAGAGCGGTTGTGGTAACGTTGCGATGCCTTTAGACGCCAAAAACTGAGAGACACTGAACGCACTGTGACAGGGAGCATTGTCGTGATGCAGAACCCAAGTCTTCGCGATCTCTGGACGCACTCTGAGCACCCTTTTTCGTAATTTTTCGAGCACATTGCGGTAGAATACTTGATTTACGGTTTGTCCAGGTGGTACGAACTCTTTGTGAACCACCCCTTTGCTGTCGAAGAAGCAAATCAACATGGTTTTCACTTTGGACTTGCTCATTCTCGCCTTCTTTGGCCTTGGTGCTCCAGGGGACAGCCACTGTTGGCTTTGTCGTTTAGTTTCGGGGTCATATTGAAAGAACCAACTTTCATCACCAGTAATAACTCGATCGAGAAGAGTAGGATCACTTTCAACCTGCTCGAGACAATCTTTCCATTTCCATTTTCGTGACATGCACTACTCGCGCGTTGTTACAAAACACTAAACAGCTGGCGAAGAAATGATCGTACGAGAGTGGTAAAGGTCTCAATCGAGAGAGTAGGGATCTGCTATTACGGTGGCGGAGTTACAGGTTCGCAGTGTTACCACAGGCCGAGAAAAAAAATCGGTCGCATTACTTAATTGTCTGACCTCGTATATAATGTATATATATATATATATATAATGTATGTATGTATGTTCATTTATTCCCATCTAGATCCCGAACGGTTAGACCGATTTTGATAATCAAGTTATCAAACGATTTTTCTTAATCTGTTGATTAAAAACTGGAGTATAGTTTTACAAAAAAATCAAGATAGGGGCTGTAAGATGCCATTTTGTCAGGGAAGAAAAAATTGCTCTTGTAATTTTAAAACGGCTCGACCAATTTTGACAAATGAGGTGTTAAAATACTCGTCTTAATCATGAAAATAATATTGAGTATATAAAAAATACTAATTCAATTACATAAAAAAGAGTAGAGATCATTTTTAGTCTAACGTACATTGTAGGTAAAAAATTTAAGACCACGCCGTACAAAAAAGAATGAATGAATTTCTTGTAGCTGTAGGTAGTTTTTAAATTTTTTAAATCCTTTTTAACTATGGTAATTAAGGATTCCAACTGTACCTGAATTTCATCAGTAATAAGTTTTTTGACTTAGTACTGATGAAATCCAATAATAAATAAATATATAGATTTACACATTTTAGTGACTTTACATATTTTAAAGTGATTAAAAGAAATGTTTGAAAGTTGTGGGATTGAAGGTTGAAATTTGCTGTTATATTTTGCTTTGAATATGATCAAGGAACGCAGTATTTGTCCAGTTGATAAAAAATATCATCCTTAATATATATATATATATATATATATATATATATATATATATATATAAATATAGATATATATTGTAATAATTATTTATATGTCGTCAGCATTTAATGCACAGTGCGTAAAACCCTATTTAAATGTCACCGAAATTTTACAAGCAGTCAACAGAAAATAAATTACATTTTTTGTAAAATTTATAAGTTTGGAGATATATAATTTGATTCGAATTTATTTATTTCTTTTATTAAAATTATTTAGTAGCAATAAAAACGGCAATTATTTTCCTACCAACCTAATGACTGTCAGAATTTTTTCAAAATTATTCAAATTGAATTGAAATCTCTATCGAAATACGAATAATCAAATATGGTCAATCCATGATCAATACTGGTACTAAAAATTTCGTTTCGAAAACGAAATCCTTGTTGATAAGGAAGATCGTGGATGTTCTTCAGCTATAGACAATAATTATTTAAGATCCATTATTGAAGTGGACCCACGTAAAACAATTCTAGAGGTGACAGACGAACTCAATGTTATATATATATATATATATATAATCTGTATAAAAATGTATTAATAATATGAAATAATACCAGGAAAATATATTGTTTAAATAAAATTAACAAATACTTCATAGTAAATGCCAAGTTGACATTTATGTCTGTATTAATTGACAAATATGATGAATAAAAATGACATAAAATTTGAAAAAATGTAATTTTACATATGTATATATATATATATATATATATATATATATATATATATATATATTTAAGGTCCTTATATTAATATTCATTTTTTATACAATTAAAATTATAATTGTATTGTCAGTAGGAAAATAATTTCGGTTTTTTATATGAATTTGAATGTCATAAACCCCCATTATTTTTCTACCGACCTAATATTTATATCTATAATTCCATTGATGCAATGTCCTGGTAGTTTTCGTTTATTTGAAAATTGAAATCAGAAGCTCTATTCATTCAAAAGACCAAAGACCATGAGAACCATCTTATATAATAGAATAGTTTTCTATTATGTAAGTCACAGAAATGATTTCTATAATTATTCATATCCGACTGTATATAATTTCCTGATATTTTAGTCAAAATTCCGATCAAAAATTGTCAATCAATGAATAATCAACACTGGTACTAAAAATTTCGTTTTGAAAACGAAAGCTTTGTTGATGAGGAAGGTCGTGAGTGTCCTTCAGCTATGGACAATAATTATTTATAAATAGACAATAATTATTTAATAATTATAGCGGACCCACGTGAAACAACTCTAGAGGTACAGAAGAACTTAATATTGATCATTCAACAGTTGTTTGACATTTGAGCCTAATTGAAAAAACAAAAAAGCTGGATAAATGTAAAAAAAGGATCCCTTTATCGATCGCATTGTCATATGTAATGAAGTTTGGATTCTTTACAACAATTGGAAACGTTATTTACAGTGACTAGAACGAAGAGAAGTACCAAAACTGTTTCCTAAACTGAAGCTTCATGAAAAAAAGATTATGGTCACTGTTTGGTAGTCGGAAAAGGCTATCATGTACTACAACTTCTTAAATCATGTTGAAACAATAACACCAGAAAAATATTGTCAGGAAATTGAAAAAATGCATATGTAATTTCATCATTTACAGCCAGCATTAGTCAATCGAAGAGGACTAATTCTTCTTTATGACAAAGCCCAACCACATGTCTCACAAATAGCATTAGAAAAATTAAATGAACTGGGTTATGAAATCTTGCCTCACCCACCTTATTTTCTGAACCTGTTTGTCCAACAGATTATCATTTTTTTAACTATTTGAGTAATTTCCTACTAGAGAAGGTTTTTAAAGACCAACCATCAGCTCAAAGCGCTTTCTAAAATTGTATCTTGTAGGAATAAACTTATTTCCAGTTGAGAGAAATGTGTGCAGGCCAATGGTCTTTATTTTGATTCATAAATATAATTTTTAACTGATATATGTGTCTTGTGCTCTATACGTAAAAACCGCAATTATTTTGAACCAACCTTATATATATATATATATATATATATATACATACATATATATATATATATATATATATATATATATATATATATATAGGTAAATAGATAGATAGATAGATAGATTCCGATTCCATTTCAATTGATTTCTTGTCGTGTTTCGTCTCTTTTCTGATTATATAATGCAGAAATAGATACAACATACTGTGTAGCCTTATTCCTAAATTGTAGTTAACAAGGGGAGATACTACAAGTTTTTGTATCACACACAATTGGTCTGACATGTTGTAAAGGCGTGTCGTGTTATATACAGCAAAGCTTCCATTGTGGACAAAAGTTTCCGTTATGAAATTTATGTGACTTTGCACGCAATGTGCTAATCTCAGATTACTTTTTCTGTAGGAAATCTTATGCTAGTGGAGAGTAATAGATAGTTTTTTTTTGGTATAAACGGTTTATTAAGTATTTTAAAAAAATTTAATAAAATGGTTTTAAAAAAATACTATAATTTGTGAAAATAAATAACTAATATGTTTTTAAAAGAAAATAAAAGTGAAAATGGAAATTATTATGTAGTAATATATGTAGTCGATTATTTTTTTTATATAATAGAAACAAAAATATTAAATTATATCTATTTAAAAATGAAAAAAAATCAAAGTACTATAGAATTTAATTCAATAGCCTAATTTGAAGCAAAATTAATAATAAAACCAAAGTCAATGTTAACAATATACAGACCGAAAAATGAACTTTAAAATGATATTAATATGAACACAATGAAGTGATATTTTCATTGAAAAAAATTAAGGGTAGAATTCAGAGCACAAAAACCGTAATTATTTCCTATCAAGCTAATAAAAGTAAATTATGAATTCTTAATTATACAAAATATAAATTTAAGTATGAAATAAATAACAAAATATTTTTTTGTGAATTTCTTCTTTCACTTTCTTCAATCTATAAACAGTTTTTTAAACAATAACTTTCAATACCGAATTATTTATCATATTTTTTGGTACTTATTCACATTTCAAAATGGTAATACTTTCATCCTCAGATCATTCTCTGTAATTTATTACTTTAAGAATTTTAGATAAACTTTCAAAAACATTAATTTATAACTATTTATAAACAAATAAGTAAATAATTTAAAACAATAAATATACCGAAGTATAAGAAAATATTTTCGTTAATTTTCATTTAACAGGTATAAGAAAAACAGTGATAATATTGACATGTCTTCATATATTTACTAATTATAAAATATCTAATTGATGTACAGTTTTGACAATGCAGTGATTCTGAAGACAAAAACTTTTATTCAGATCTACTACAAGGAATCAATTTTATAACATTTAGTTACATATCTGGTAATTTTTAATTAATTGAAAATATGTCACTAATTATACTTCTAAGGAATTCTACTTTCACTTAAATAATTTATAGCAAAAAGGTATTGAATTCAGAATCTCATTTTTTCAACTTTTCTTTAACAAGTAATATATATATATATATAATAAAAATATATATATTTAAAAATATATATTTCATATATATATATATATATATATAAAATTTTTTTGAGAAAAAACTCATTCTATAACCAGTTTTTTAATTAAAAATGGGAAATTTTCAGATAACAAAAATGAAAATTATATTCTTTTATACAGAATTCAAGTAATATTAAATGTGATATTAATTACTTACTACAAATTATTATTTAATATTTATGTGATTTCTATAAAACTATACAATTTACAAAATTAAACTATTTTTTTTAAGAAAAGAAAAACGTTAAAAAACTTAATCAGTTGTTGACAAGTAAAAATTTATTTTAACTCTTGACAAAAATCGAAAATGACTAAATAAGATATTAGGTTGGTAGAAAAATAATTTCGGTTTATAACCTTCAAATTCATATATATTTTTTTTGATTTTTATAGTTATTTTAAGTAGATCAGAACTGTTGAATGACGCCTAAATTTCATGCAAACTTCCGAATTGTTGTGGGTGGTTCTGATTCAATTAACGCCTTCAATTGGTGTTAATGTTAGAATATGATGTTTGGGTAATGTTAGAATATGATATTATTACATTAAATTTGAAAGAAATATATAATTTAGGTCTCATGTGAACAAACATTTGGTTTATAATTTGAAGAGGTTATTATTATGTTGGTAGAAAAATAATTGCAGTTTTTCGACTTTCAAATACATAAACAGTTATCTCATCTAATAATAAATTTTATTAATTGAAGTAATTAACATTAAATCGACAAATTTTTGCCAATTAACAGTTTTTTGAAACAATCATTTTACCGTACATTTTTTAATAGTACACACACTAAAAGCATCGTTTAGCTTACGAGCAGTTTCTTCTATTGTAACATCCGTTTTGAACTCGTATAAAAAATTGCTCTTATTGGCTTCTTTTTCATTTTTAATTCATTTGCCAAATTTGAAGCAAAATTAATAATAAAACCAAAGTCTGTTACCATAATACAGACCAAAAATTCACTTTAAAATGATATTAACATGAACACAATGAAATGACACTTTCATTGAAAAAAGATATGGTTAGAATTCAGAAAACAAAAACCACAGTTATTTTCCTCCGA
>CM068324.1:4014398-4021898 GCA_034766995.1 Acanthacorydalis orientalis
TTTGAATGTCTGGATACTTTTACAAAAAATTATACACACTTTTAGTTTATTTTACCAATTTTTTGTCAGTGAATAGTGATGATTGCATTTTTAAAAATAAACAGATTTTTTTAATTTTTTTTAATAATCCCAATTAACTAAATAACTTTATACCAATATCTCATACAATTCATATGTCATTAGTTCTGAGTTTTTCAAAAAATAGTTCTGATTCTGCGATTCCATTAATTTTCACATCTGAATTCTCTCTCACTCCAGAAAAAATGTTTTTGATTTAAAATATGCAATAAATTAATATTTATCGAATTTTGATTAACCCTTTGAAGCCGGCTGTGGATCTAGGTATCCATTGATGTTTTCCACAGAAATTATGATCTCAGAGCGCATTATATATATATATATATATATATATATATATATATATATATATATATATATATATATACAATTCAATTTATTCTTCAACATGGAAGTATTAAAAGGGAACGCAGAGGTTAAGAAAAGTCATGTTATTTTTTATTTAGTATTTTAGTTCGATTCAATACTAAAATACAATTGAACTAATACACTAAATAGAGGATTTCATGTTTTTTTCATTTTTGTATTTTTTTAATACTTTTGCGTGGAAGTCTAAGTTGAACCACCATATATATATATATATATATATATATATATATATATATATATGTGTAAAATTAAATATATAAGTCTCTTTCTCTCTCCTTATATATATGTATATATATATATATATATATATATATATATATATATATATATGTATATACTGGGAGAGAGAGTCTTATATATTCAATTGAAAATTTAAAAAATATATATTTTTCGAAATAAAACTATATTTTCTGATTAGATGTAATAATTGTAACAATGAAAAATTTTAATTTATTTTGGAAAATATTATTTAACATTTTGAGGCCGGGCGTGGGTCTAGGAATCCATTGTTGTTTTCCAAACAAACTATTGTCTCAAAGCGTTATCTTTTGGATGATATATTTAAAGGTCACTAATCTCTTTCTTATAAGACTATATTTATAACTCTTTCTTTCATTAGAAAATATTACTGTCGTTCAAAAATCAGAAAAATCATAGTATTTTTCTTTTAAAAACGTATTTAAGTTGAAATTGTGAATTAGGTTGAATAATATTTTTTTCCAAAAGTTCATCACTGGAAAAAAGCATTTAAAAAATGTCAAGATGTTTTTCACGTGGATTGCAAAATAAAAAATATTTTTTTGTGTGCAATTTGACATTTTTTGATTCATTGGTAAGTTTAGTTTCTTCCTGTCAAAAAAATGACCAAAAAACAGTCAAATTGTATAAAAAACATTTCTTCCAAATTTTTAATCTTCAAATTTACAACGCATGTGTCATTTACTGCAGTGAGAATCGTAAAGAAATGAGTCTTGCTGACTACAAACTCATATCGACTTCACATATTGTTTAAAAAGTTGCTCCAAATATATCTTCTATGAGATGTCCAAATCCACACCGACCGATGCTTCATTTTCTGGAGAGAATACCATCAGATCTTGGTCAACAAGCACAGTCTATAATTTGTAAAACAAATGGAAGAGACCGGTGTCCAGATATAAGATGTAACCGATGTGAAACCGTTTTGTGTACACTTGATTGTTTCAAAATTTTCCACGTTCTATAAATTTTCAATTATAATCAATTCTTCCACTTCTATTTATATACTTCCAATCAATAGATTTTTATTTCACCGAATATTATCAACAATTTACCACGATATATCAGATAGATGTAAAAATTTTAATTAACAAATACCAACCTGAATTAACATTTTTTTTCTTGTAACTAACAAATTTGCAATTTTTATTTTCTTTACGATTAAAGAATGTCAAATTAATCGAAAAATATTTATTAAAAAATTTTAGCACCCTCTTGCCTCCCCTATTTTAAAGAGTTAATTACATTCTTTTTCAGTGCTTTATCGCTCTGACGATGAATGTGGAGCCATTGAAATGCACATAATATTCATATTGTTTAAAAATATTTCTGTAAAAATTTTTTCAATTTGTAACTATTTTTAAGTATTAAAAAACATTATATGATATTATTTATATATATATATTGAAATGCGCATAAGTAAGAATAAAATTTAATTAATAATAATTTATATATATTTTCAATCATAATTGTTTTCATAAAAAATACATTTATCACCTTCTATAAAATACAGAGAATATTCATATTGTTTAAAAATATTTCTGTAAAAATTTTTTCAATTTGTAACTATTTTTAAGTACTGAAAAACATTATATGATATTATTTATTTATATATATATATATATATATATATATATATATATATATATATATATTGAAATACGCATAAGTAAGAATAAAATTTAATTAATAATAATTTATATATATTTTCAATCATAATTTTTTTCATAAAAAAATACATTTATCACCTTCTACAAAATGCAGAGAATATTCATATTGTTTAAAAATATTTCTGTAATTTTTTTTTAAATTTGTTAGTATTTTTATGTACTGAAAAACATTATATGATCTTATATATATATATATATATATATATATATATATATATATATATATATATATATATATATATATATGAAGATAGTAATGGTTTGAAGAGGACATTTTATATTCTGAAAGATGTACAAATAAAATCTCATGAAACAGAAGTAAACTTCCATAGAGCACCAACACATCCACAACTATGAAGTATTATAAAAACACATATAAAGACAGAGATATAGAGTAGTACGTCACACACACACATCCATAGCCACACACACACTCTGACACAAACACACCGTCATATAGACACGTGTCTGTATGTATAGATTCAGTATCCACGCATACACTGAGAGACACTGATGACTGTTGAGCATGAAGCCAGTAGCCGGCTGGCCACGCGGTTTGTGGTTACAACAGATTTACTACAACACACAGCACTGCAAAGAGCACACTGTTTTCGTGTGCACCACGCTGTTCGAACTGTGTGCGTTGTTGTTGGTTCGTTACCCGATCACAACAATCACACGTCTTTAATTTCCGACGTTTGTGCTTTTGCGGTACGGTTTGACGGTGATTTCAATGCGTGTGTTCGGAACGAACTGTCGTTTAACGTCGTTATTTTATAATTAATTGTATTGTCGTGTTGAGATTACATGTCAATAAGAATTTTAATAAATATATGTGTGAGTTGGATAAATATTTCGATTCTGATATAAATTAAAATGAGTGATAATCGTTCTATTCGGTTAAAAACTTTATTAAATTGTTGTTAAATGAATAGATGGTTTTCTGTTTTATTTAATTTTCTAACTAAAAACGTATCCTTATTATAATAAAATATGTTTTTTTCTTTAATTTAAATATGTGACATTAAATAAAATAAAAAATGATAATAAATTATTTACAGAATGTATTCAGAAAATTTAAGAAAAATGTTTAATTTAAAAATTAAATTGGTATTTACTTCAAAAAATAAAAAAGACTGACAAATTAATATTTATTTACTCATCACAGATATCAGATATAAATCTATTCATAAGTATTCAATGATCAATTATTGAATATTTTCGATTAAAAAAAATGTCAGTTTGTGGGGTAAAATAAATCCATTTGTTGAAATGAATTTAATTATATTGTAAAAAAATAATTTGACTTTCAAAATTATATAATTAGTGTTCATTTCTAAATTTTTATAAACAAAATTAATTAATTTTTGATTTAAATAAATCGATTATTTAATATTTAGAATTATAGAGTTTCATTTATGTTTTTTTATTATTTATTTCCGTTTATAAATATTTAAAAAATATTATCAGGAGTTTGCAAATATAACTATTTTTTTAGAATACAATTTTGGCACTATTGCTAAATTCAGTTTAACAAGTGAATTCAGTCTCATTTCTCCTTTTTATTGTATTCAAAAATAATAATTTAAATTTTAAAATCAAATGAGCGAGATTTATTTCCAAATTTTCACCTGTAACAATAAAAATTAATTTTAAATACTTGACCAATAAAAAATAAATTTCTGTGAGATATATTTGTTTATAATTGAAAAATATTAATCTCTAAAAATATATTAATAATTGATTACAAATATTGGAAATCTTGTCAGTAAGTTGTTGCAATGTTTGATTTTTATATCATTTTTTTTTTTAAATCAAATACAATTTCTATAAAGAAATTATTTCTTTACTGGCTACACAAACCATAAAATTACTGATCAAAAATATTTAATAAATGATCAATAATCAATTGTTAATTTTTTTTATAATTAATTTTATTGATTTTTCGTTATATTTTCAGTTTGGAAAACGAAAAATTTTTTCTTGATCAAAATATTTTTATTTGATCAGAAAAAGTTTTGCTGTTTATGGTGTGGAAAAATAATTCATTTTTTAAGATGAATTTATCTAGTCAGAGCTGTATTTTTTAAAAAAAAACTTGTATTAATTTTAAGATTAAATAATTGATATCTATTACTCAATTTTCATAAACACAAGTAAATAAAAAATATTTAAAAATTGAACTATAGTCAATTTATAAAAAGAAAAAATTAAATTTATAACTGAATAATATTATTTTTTGAATAAATACCTTTTTATGTCAAGTTTTGTCTAAAAATCTGAAAAAATTCTTTCATAAATTATTTTTTTTACTCATCACAAACTAGAAAATAATTTCTGAACAATAATCAATTTTTAAATATTTTTATGTCATTTTTTAATTTTTACTTACAAATAAATCCAATCTCACAAATTGAGTTCAAAAATTACAAAATTTTCTCTAGTAATTCATAGATTTTAAAATCTGTTAAAAAATTATTACTATATTTTTATAACAAAATATAAAATATATATATATATATATATTATATATTTTTTAAAAAATCTGTTCTGTAAATTTTATAAATATTTATATAAAAAATACAGATGTCTTCAAATTAAATCAAATTTCTAGCTATATAAAATTATAAACCAACTTTTCAATTAAAAATATGAATTATACATAAATATCTAAACACAATTTATTAATTTATATACACGTTTAATTTTTTTTAAATTATTACTTATTTCTTAACAAAATATTTATCTTTTACTTTATAAAATAAAATGTATATTTAATATTTTTTAAATTAATTTTTTAAAATTCTTTGTCTTGGGGAATTATTTTAAATATTTATATATAAAAAAAACTTGCTGACGAATTCAATTTAATAGTAAAAATTACAAAATTGTTTACTGTTTTTCAGTTATAAATTCATATTATACGTAAGTTAATTCTAATTTGTAAATTTATAAGATAGATTATATATATATATATATATATATATATATATATATAGGTAGGTAGATAGATAGATAGACACATAGAAAGAGAGAGAGAACAAGACAGAGTGTATGACGGAGAAATAATAAGAATTTATGAAATTTACTAATATTTTAATAAATATTTTTAAAATTTCAGTAAAAACTTGAATTATTGATTGCGTTTTCATTTTGTTAAAAAATTATTACTGAATATTTTTAAAAAAATATTTATTTTCTAATTAAAATAACCTAATGTATATTTAATAATTTGTGAAGTTGTTTCTTCTGAAATAATATTTTTCATTATTCATATAATAAAGTTTGCTGTAAACAACATTATTCTAATATTAAGAAATATGAAATGATAAAATTATTTCCCAGTTGAAAGTAATATTATCCATGAACATTTTAATCTAGTTTTTAAATTTTCATATATATATATGTTTAAAAGGTTTTTCAAAAATAAGTTTATTTTTTTACATATGAAATACATTCCAAAAGTTAGTTATTTTTTACATTCCAAGTACCATTTCCTAATTTCACAGTTAATATTTTCAATTGAGATATTATTTGTATTTGTAACAATTTTCTGTTTAAATAATATATTCCTAAATAGATTAAAATTTTTCATTGTTGTAATTATTATATCTATTCAGAAAATGTATTTGTATTTTAATATATATATATATATATATATATATGCAACATTAAATATAAATATGTTTCTCTCCCTAGATATATATATATATATATATATATATATATATATATATATATATATATAACAGATATAGAAATAGAGTGGGAAAGGGAGTAGTTAGTGTGATATTTATTGGAAGGATTTTCTGTCATATTCATTTCATTATTCAAACTAATTGAATCCAATTTGAAACGCAACTTAACCCTAAATTTAAAAAATAAGTGGCTAATATGACTTAGTTAATTAATGTATATAAAAAATCAAAATGTATCATAATATTAATGATCAAATTATTATGATTTAAATATAAATATAAAATATCTGTTTGCAATTTACCTACTGGGAATTTATTTTGTAATTAACAGTAATTATAACCAAGAAATATAATTGATCAATGTTCGCTATAACCGAGGAAATTGAAATTTCTGTAGTCATCTATAGCATTGTATTTAGAATCTATGGTCTTTTTCGTACATCTATTCCACGGTCATGAATCTTCCCTTTTTTATTTCAATTTCAACAATAGAAGAAGTCGCAGGGATTGAGAATATGAGGTGAATATATGGTAAGGTGAATATGATGTGAATATGAGAGATACGAAGGAACAATCATGTTATTTTTGGTCAGAAACTTCTTGACTACCAGTGTGTGTAGATGGGTTGTCATGATGAAAGAATTATTTTGAACGCGATATTCTAATACATGCTTTCTCCTAAATGCTTAAGCACTTCAATAAAAGTCAGCGATTAACTGTAATCCATGGGGAAAAAAATCTTCTTAGACAAGTCTCTCAATGTCGAAAAACTTAATTATTATTTTCTTGATGGGTAACTCTTTATAAAGTAAAAAGTTTCCTCCCTGTAGATAGATAATTAATTATAGATTTTACATTGAAGTGCTTAAGGATCTACGAGAAAGTATCAGGAAAAAAATATCTGGAGAATTAACATACCTGAACGCACTTGCACAAATCGCATAAAAAATCCAGGATTATTTGACCGAAAACAACATAATTTTTAATTTGCTCTCCCTATACTAGTCACATTTTACACCCTGTGACTTGTTTTTGTACCCGAAATTTAAATCAAAGGGCAAGATTCGCTATCGTGTAAGAAATTTAAGAAAAAGGCCTGAGATTCTAAACACAGTGACAAATGATGAATACATGAATGAGAGAAGTGTTCAGACAAGTGTTTCGCATCCCAAGGAGACAACAAATAAAGATTCAGGCCCGCAGTCAAGGGGGCAAAAAAGATTTCCCACCTCTTTGACAAAATCTCCGAATTTGTAAGTTTTGAAAATTAAGGATAATCATTGGGTGAATCTTCCTAAAAGATTTACTTTGATTAAAAACGTTTATACTTGTGAAAAAAATTGTATCTATGAGCGCGTTTATCGACAACGCGGAAATTATAATTATATTAAATTATCACGTTAAATCGAGAAGAAATTTTTTCTTAC
>CM068324.1:4024398-4114398 GCA_034766995.1 Acanthacorydalis orientalis
TATATATATATATATATATGAATATATATATTTATATATATGTATATGTATATATATATATATATATATATATATATATATATATATATAAATAGATAGAGAGGGAGACGTAGGCAGAGAGATAAACTGACCGGAATTATCTTTATAAATGATTTAAAAGTGTCTAATTATATATTTCAGTGATTTAAAATAAATGTAAGTACATCTAAACAATATAAATATATAATAGTGTATAGCGAATAAATATAAAATGATTTTAATAACTGATTGAAAATATGTAATTGTACATAATTGTGTATTGTGTACGCATTGTTATTAACAACAACAGTTAATTATATTATTGTGTGTGGATGATGTTATTCAAAGGAAACAGTAGCCGTTTAGAATTATTAATCGGCAAAATACAAGCGACTAAAGAACATGTTACTCCACAGGATATCAAAGGTAATGATATATTTGTTATAATGAGATTCTTTTTTTAAAAAAATCTATTCTACATACTAATCTGTATGTTGTAAATATTTAAAGAGATTGATTTATAAAATTTATTTATCATTAAATATTTTTAAATGATTAATTTTTCAGTATAAAACTAATTGTTTTCGGTTATAAACGGAAATATTTGTGAAAATGTCACGCGATTTAGATGTTTATCTGTAAATATATAAGAGTTGAACCAAAAGATCAGAACGGACAGATTCTAGTATTAAAATGTTCAGAGATACTTCTGACATTTTTGACTTTATGAGTTGTAGATTGAAACAATTCAATGATTTGATAGATCAAGTATAATAGGTTTTTTTTTTGATAAATATCTACATATCTGTACAAAACTACTTAAAAATTAATACTGTCGTGTAAAACATTTATTAATGTTTATCACATTTACATAAATATGCACGGTAGGATCAAATTTATTAATATTTTTCTAATTAAAATATTATATATATATATATATATATATACTCGTATATATGTATAATATTTATTCAAGTATATTTCGGAAATGTATTCCGAACATCCATTTTGAATTAAAATGTTTGCTTTTTTATATAAACTTATTCATTTATGAATATTATTTCCTTATTATAAACTTATTTTCAATAATAATAAATAGCATTAATAAGTTAAATTTTTATATTTTTTTCTATAAGGTAGAATTCCTTATTTGGTTTACAATAGTTCTTAAAACGAATAGAATTAAAACAATTCCATTTTTATACAGCAACATTGTAACTAGATTTTTAGATATTAATCGTTTGTACTTGTAATAACTGAAATCACATACATCAGCTGTCTATTATAAACTTTCTGATCTGTCGCTTAACCCATTAAGCGCCGCTGTTACGTATACGCAACATTAATTTTAGAAATGTTTTTTTTCAGCTAAAAATAGATTTTTTTAAAAGTTTTTATATAACTTGATTATATAACTATATTATTGATGTTTTCTATTTTTGCAAAAGTGAGAAGAAATAGGAATAGATGCAGACTTTGCAAGAGATAGACCATAAATATATAAATATATGTAAATATAAATATATATACATATATATATATATATAAATATATATAAATATATATATATATATATATATATATAAATATATGTAAATATCTATAAATATATATACATATATATATACAAAGAAGGGCAACGTTTTTCTCCACTCGAAGTGTTTTAGAAGCTATCACGGAATTTGATTTAGATTTTAATAAAATAAATGAATTTAAAATTTAAAACTGACTAGTTTTTATTCACTTTTGAAATTTTTTTTTTTGATAATGCTGAAATTAGTCTCTGCTGTTGCGTTTATAAAAAATCTTATTGTGGAAAACCAAAATTTTTTATTTTCTTCTTTGTAACGGCAAATTAATTAGAGACCTAGAACTAAACCATGTGAAGTGTTTTTGAAAATTCCTACGATTTTGAGTAGTGTTAAATGGATTAGTTGAATGTTGGAAAAAATGAAAATTTTGTTAAGAGTTTCAAGATTTTGTAACGATTTTTATGTGTCTTATAATTAATAAAATAATTAAAATATGAAATTAAATTTTAAAAATTCAATTATTTATAAAATCTAAATAATAAAAATTATATGTTAAAATATGCATGATCTAGAATAAAAAATGTTCGATAAACAATAATTGACATTTTTTGTTAAAAAAAAAATATATTTTATGCGGCGAATGGAAAAATTATTTGTAAAGTGTATTTTGTAACAGAACTAGGATATCAAATAATTATAGACTTTTGAAAACCTGTTTATGAAAATTTTATTTGTTACAATTAGATGAGAGTTTCAAACCCTGGCATATCAATAAAAATAACATAATTAATTAGTTTTCAATATAAAAAGAATTAAATATACAAAATGAAAAAAAATTACGTTGATAGATTAACTACAAATATTTCGTCTAGTTAGGATCATTATATATATATATATATATATATATATATGTATATGTATGTTTGTATATATATATATATATATTGAAAGAGAGAGAAAAGAAAGAATTGAGGACTGTTATTCGTTTAAATAATCATTCTTCAAACATACTTTAGCCTATTTTAATTATATAAGCTTTAAAAATACCTAACCTATATATATCTAAACGTACGCCTATATATATATATATAGAGAGAGAGAGAGAGAGAGAGAGAGAAGGGGGAAGAAAGATAGAAAAAATGATAAAAATATTAATTTTTATATAAATTTTTTCAAAAATATTTAAGCTTATGCCTATTAATATATATATACATACATACATATATATTGAAAGAGAAAGAGAGAAAGATAACAGTGATGTGTTGACTGTAATTCGTTTAATCTTTTTTGGAACATACTTCAGCCAAATTTAAATATATAAGCTTTTAAAAATACTTAACTTATTTGAAACAAATATATCTAACCGTACTCCTATTAATATATGTATATCTGTAGAGAGAAAATTTGAGGGAGGAAGAGAAGGAATGACAACAATATTAATATTTATATAAAATTTTTCAAAAATATTTAAGCTTATCTCTTTTAATATATACATACATATATATATATATATATATATATATATACATACATACATATACATATATATATATATATATGTATATATATATATATATATATATATATATATATATATTGAAAGAGAAAGAGAGAAAGATAAAAGTGATGTGTTGACTATAATATGTTTAATGTTTTTTGGAACATACTTCAGCCGATTTTAAATATATAAGCTTCTAGAAATACTTAACCTATTTGAAACATATATATATCTAGGTGTACGCTTATTAATATCTGTATATATATTTATAGAGAGAGAAAGAGAGAGTGACGAGAGAAGGAATGCTAATAATATTAATATTTATATAAAAATTTTTGAAAATATTTCTGTTTACTCATATATATATATATATATATATATATATATATATATATATTGAAAGAGAAAGAGAGAAAGATAAAAGTGAGTTGTCGACTATAATTCGTTTAATCATGCATCAAAAAAACTTCAGTCTATTTTTAATATTTAATTTGAAAAATATATCTAAGCGCACGCCTATTAATATATATATATATATATATATACATATATATATATATATATATATATAGAGAGAGAGAGAGAGAAAGAGAGAGAGAGAAAGAGAGAAGGGGAAGAAAGTTCGTAGAAATGATAACAATACTAATATTTATATAAAATTTTTCGAAAATATTTAAGCTTATGCCTATGTATATTATATATATATATATATATATATATATATATAATATATATATATACACACAAATATACATATATATATATATATACATATATATATATATATATATATATAAACATATTGAAAGAGAGAGAGAGAGAAACATATATGTGAGGTGTTGACTATAATTCGTTTAAATAACCTTTCTTCAAACAATACTTTAGCCTATTTTAAATATATAAGCCTTTAAAAAAATTATATTTTAAAAATATATCTATGCGTATACTTATTAATATGTATATATATATATATATATATATATATATATATATGTATATATATATATATGTATATATATATATATATATATATATATATATATATATATATATATATATATAGAAAGATAGGGAAAGAGAAAGAGCGGGAGAGTAATATTAACCCTTTATACTGAAATGACGAGTCTATCTTGTCATGATTTTTCTATACTAAAGTAGGCAATGATGAGCTGCATTTGTCAAGAATGTTTGAGAAGGTTTTTAGTTTCTTTAATAATTCCACAAAACAACATTGTAAACACGATTATTAATTGCAAACACCAGCCACCCTCACACCACACTACATTTTCCAGAGTGTTTCGAGAATCATGACATACTTCAAGATTATTAGTACAGCCAATTATACTGGAAGATAGTTGAGGATAAATATATAATTGCACTGTAATATATTGTTGCCTTATATATTAACGATATGTTCAAATATATATTTTTCCATTCAGATACTAGAACTGCAATTTTTTGGTTAAGTGTTATAAAAGACTTTCAAGACAGCTTTTTTGTATTTATTATATATATATATATATATATATATATATATATATATATATATATAGTCAATAACAATAACAATTCAATGTAAATTTTTGAAATATATATTGATATTTACTAATAACCAACTGTTTCATCAACAAATGTGTAAGTTTTTATGTTATCCACTGATCTATGTAACTAAGAAAAATTAATTTCTATGGCTGGGAAATATTGCCTGCAAATAAATTGCCATAGGATGGGTTAATATTTAATTAAATTTATATTTTAAATTAGTTATTAGAGTGATACAAAATTACTAATTGAATATTTAAATATTTTTCTAATTGTTCTAAATTGATTTTTTAAAATTTAAAAAAAGATTTTTAAACCTGTTTGACTTTATTTAAACTCTAAAAAAATTTCTTAATATAAATAGATTGTTTTATAATTTTCTCCTATTTAAAAATCGATCTAGTAAATAATTTTTAGTATTAGATACGATTTTTAATAAAAATCATTTATATTTTTAAATAATGATTATAAAAATCATTATCCTAACGGTATCCCTCCTATTAGATCATTTGACTTTCTGTCCTTCACTGCTAATCTCAACACGTGTGTCATCATCTTCAGGTAGATTTCAGGTTCTTTAACCGTTTTACCACCACGCAGCGCAATCGCGCTGTTCATAAATTATACCAAAAAGTGCCATTACATCAAGTCGCATTGCTCAGATTCTATTGTAGCGTTCCGTAAGTCAGGAGCGCGATCGCGCCGATTGGCATTTGTCAAGATCATATTTGACAAGCGCAATCGCGCTGAATGGTATTTTTCGTCATTTAATTAAGGAAACATGACCGTTCTGCTCGTCATTTTTCTTAATCATACCAAACAAGCGCTATCTGTCGGGTAGCACAGTTCTGTAAGATTTTTATAAAGACTTCTGGTACTCAAACAGTTAAAATATTATTTGAAAATGACGTATGACCTTTAAAGAATCTAAAATCGACCTGAAGATAATGCATGATTTCTCAAAGAAGGATACTTAAATGACAATGATTTCTATTATTTGTGTATGGCGTAATATATTTAAATAAATTAATATATATAATTTTAAATATTTGACTTACACCTAATACCGACTTTAAATCATAATCTCAAAGACTCTAAATATTAATTAAATCTAGCGTTAAGGCTTAACCACAGGAAAGAAACTAAATTTCTTAACAGTTAAATGAAGAAGTTAGTTCGAAATGTATCGAAAATCAGTCTATTTGTGTTAATAAATAAACAAATCATTTAGAAGTGAATATTCTGAGCTCAGTGCAGTACTTTTCAGTCACGTCTCATTTTTTATATGTAACAAAATTTGGAATTTTTAAAAGATTTGTTTCATATTTTGTATAGAACAGTTGTTGTATTAACATTTCGGATTATTTAATTAAATATTAATATAATTAATTATGGTTGCAAATAAGTATTAAGCGACGATTAATTGAACCAGTAGAATTATATGAAAATATATTTATGTTTTATAAATGATAAAATGTATAGGGGATACCGGAGCTAATTGAGCTTAGGGCCAAGTAAGGCCACCAAATTATTTTTAATATTATGGGACATAGAGCACCATCTGTTATGATGTATATGAGTGCTTTGTGCCCCATATATCCACCGAATTATAGCGCATTATGATGTAAGACGTGAATGTTTTTGATAATTTGTTTTTTTCGAGCGTTGCAAGTAAATTTAAAACTTTCTCCAATTTTCGTTAAATGATACTTTATCTTTTATCGAATTTCCAAAACAAGCATAGTTTTTCGTTGTGTATTCCAAGAGCTACAAGATTCATACAGCCGATTTGTCTAGCCCTCAATTGTGTTGGTCATTTGAACGTTCTTTATAAAAACATGCAGTCGAGCCAAGTTGGCCCATGGTTTTCGGTACTACTGATTACTTTAATTATGGAAGGAATTTGTCCCTTCAACCGGCAGATTTTCATCAATAAAGATTTCATGCCAGCGTACTGCACTGACCAAAACATGGCCGACGCTTTAAGTTAAGATCTGAACGAATCATTGTCGCTACGTCCATCTACGAGCAACTCCGACGAGCTACGACACGATCTGGAAATTTACATAAAAATTTGCTCGGAGGAAGTTCGGTCTTCCTCGAAGGCAGGAGTGAGAAAATCCACTCCTTCAAGGCGAGGAAGAAGTATGAGAGCGACGGTGATTTTGACGGATAAGCATGTAAAGAACCTCCTTCAAGGCGAAAAAGCAACGAAAAGGAATTAGAAGAATAAGAAAAAGCAGTAAAAAAAAAACGAAAAAAGTCACCTCTAAAGAATCTGTGCAGAAAAAGAAAATCGAAACAGCTCAAAAGAGGAAATCTCAGAAGAAAAACTAAATAATAGATGTTCAAATGCTGTGTTAACAATGGAAACTTAGTAGTAAAACGTTTAAGTATAATTTTTGAATAAAAATAAATCAGATTTTTCATAAAAACATTTTTTATGGTGATTGAATCTGCTCCGAACACTGGGTCACTTGCAAGTTGGCCCACTTGTCACAGTCTCAGTTTAATATTTTTTTATACTGTAATAATACATTTCAAGTAATCCAAAAATTGCATTTATAACGCAGGATATGCTCTATAACAAGTAAATAATAGTTCAAAAACATTATGAAAAAATTTTAAAAATTCAGAACTAAAATGTAACCGAACTAATCCCAGTCTCCTCTACAATTATGTAAATGAATAAAAAAAAATACATCTAGTTACTTCGTCAAGTTTACTTGATTTTCAAATTAATTAATTAAATGTTTACTGTATAAAAAGTTACTCCCAAACAAGTTATATAAATGTCAGCCATTAATTGTACGAATATATCATCAAGAATAGTAATAAAGTAGCTATCTTGTCACTATAAATTAATTAATTGAAATTAAATCGTAACTAAATACCTAAATGACTGCTGTAGTTATAAAACTACATCGAATTAATAATGGATAGAGTAAAAAAAAACGAATTTATTTATTAAGAAGAAATGAATAAATGTATTTATTTACACAGAGAATAAAACAACTGTGTGGGATTAGATTTATTCACCGTTATTTGTGGATACTTGAACGATTTTTATTATAATTCAATTATTTATTAGTGAAAAGAATGTATTTGTATTAAGTAGAATTTTAATTATACAAAAGAATTGTCAGTAGTTTTTAAGAAAATTATTTCTGAGATATAAAACGATATTTGAATCAAATAATTGAATTATAGCAAGTTTTTCTGTTCATTACATTTATATTTATTATTATTTTAATTATCAAATTAATAATGAAAAAATTAATATCGATTTGCTTACTATATCGATTTCACTTACTTTATGATATTGTAATTGTTCTCATCGTCGAAAAAATCTGGAATAAAAATACAATAATTAATAGATTTATTTATATAAAATATAAATCCTCTTTTTGAGGATAAATTCAACAGTTTTTTTGAAATTAAAAATTATTTAAATTTAAATATTAACTATCAGCATACATTTGGGAGAACTATAAAGCTATTTGATCGTTTCTATGAGAGGAAATCAGAAAGTAAATAGCATTTAAGAATTAAAGATTTTTTTAAGATATGTTTTTTAGAATTAGCAAACTTTAACGCACTTCTGTATTCCGTCCTCTGGAAGAAACATTTTTATCGTTTGATGAGTCACGGTTGTATCGTATTATTAGGGTGGTAGAAAAATAATTGCAGATTTTTTTTCTGAATTCTAAGTTTAATTTTTTTCAATAGAAGTGTCATTTTATTTGATTCATGTTAACCGTTTGAGCGCCAGTGGAAAATTTTAATACATTTATGAAAAATGACAAATAATTTTAAATAAAAATGCATGGTTATAGAAAATAATTTATATTTCGGTCAATTTTAAGTTAAAGTTAATTCAATTTTTATACAATATTAAAATCAAAAATAATTCTAATAATTGTACAAAAAATAATAAAAATGTGTGTATGTGTGAGAGAAAGCGCAGTTGAAGTAAAACTTCCGAGCTGTAAATAGAGAATAATTTTTTTTTAAATATTTTTTTCCTGAAAAACTCTATTTTACCTGGAAACAACACTTTATTTATACGTTTAGTATAAATATAAATTTTATCCTATGGGTTCTGCGGCATCATAATTTAAAAAGAAACAATTATAGTGTTAAAAAGATTAAAAATAGTTCCAAGTAGGATTCATATAGTACTAGAGTTTCTGAAATGGGGAAGAAATTTCCAAATATTAAAACTCAAAAATATGAAAATAAAATTTAGGATATCTGTAAACTTGGCATACAATGTCAAAAAAATACAGTGTTAAAAAGAATTATACAAAATGATACAAAAATAAAATAAAAATTGTTCCAAGTAGGATTCATATAGTTCTAGGGTTTCTGAAAAGGGGAAAAAATTTCCAATCATTAAAGCCCAAAAAATGAAAATAAAATTTAAAATATCTGTAAACTTAGCATAGAATATTAAAAAGTAGTGTTGAAAAAAATTATACAAAGTGTTAAAAAAAATAAAATAAAAATTGTTCCAAGTAGCATTCATATAGTTCTAGGGTTTCTGAAAATGGGAAAAAATTTCCAATTATTAAAGCCCAAAAAAATGAAAATAAAATTTAGGATATCTGTAAACTTGGCATATAATGTTAAAAAAATAGTGTTGAAAAAAAATTATAGTGTTAAAAAAAAATAAAATAAAAATTGTTCCAAGTAGTATTCATATAGTTATAGAGTTTTTGAAAAGGGGAAAAAAGTTCCAATTATTAAAACCCAAAAAAATTAAAATAAAATTTAAAATATCTTTAAACTTGGCATACAATATTAAAAAATAGTGTTGAAAAAAATTATGCAGTGTTAAAAAAAATAAAATAAAAATTGTTCCAAGTAGCATTCATATAGTTCTAGGGTTTCTGAAAATGGGAAAAAATTTCCAAAGGATATCTGTAAACTTGGCATACAATGATGAAAAAAGAGTGTTGAAAAAATTATAGTGTTAAAAAAAAATAAAATAAAAATTGTTCCAAGTAGCATTCATATAGTTCTAGAGTTTCTGAAAAGAAGAAAAAAGTTCCAATCATTAAAGCCCAAAAAATGAAAATAAAGTTTCGGATATATGTAAACTTGCTATACAATGTTTAAAAAAATATACAAACTGTTAAAAAAATAAAATAAAAATTGTTCCATGTAGCATTCATATAGTTCTAGAGTTTCTGAAAAGGAGAAATAAATTTCCAATCATTAAAGCCCAAAAAAATGAAAATAAAATTTCATACGTCACAAATATCCGAAACTTTATTTTCATTTTTTTGGCCTTTAATGACTGGAACTTTATTTCTCCTTTCAGGAATTCTAAAAATAAATGAATGCCAATTGAAACTCATACAACAAAATGGCACGAATTTTCTTTTTTTCCATGACTAATTTAAAAGGTTATATCCAAAAATACTACAGAATGAAAATAATAGACAAAATATGAAACCAGAAGTGTTAATTTTATTGTTTACAGTTATTTATCACCTGACTATAACAAAAGATAACAGTAGCTAGAAAAATTGGCGCTAAAATTAAAATTTTAAAAACCGCAATTATTTCTACACCAACCTTATATATATATATATATATATATATATTCATTATATTATATATATATATATTTATATATATATATATATATAAATTCATCGTTTTAGGGGCACTGATAACATATTTTCATTTTTTAAAAATTTCAAAATTTAATTTGGCTGGTACATCTATTAATGAATACAGTAACAAGACTTGCATTTGCAACAATCTCAACACATATGAAATTTTATATTCTTATTTCCTGGAAATTCCTACATTTTACTTCAATTATTAAAAGAGATTTGTTACATTTATAGGGACGCCGGTTTCTTTTAAATTTATTTAAAAAATAACTTGATATTTGCGAAAAGCAAAATATTACTAAGTTGGGTACTAGCGTTTTGTAGAAAAATAGAGACTATTTTGATAAATTATTCGTTACAGTTTAAAAATGAGTAGAGGAATGTAGAACAGTTTTGATGAGAGAAGAATAAAATACAAGCTTTGCGGAATGAAGAGAAATCTATAAAAATCTTCGCCAAACTTAAACTGATAAAAACCACAATTATTTTCATACCAACCTGATAGTATAAATGTATTAATCTCTTTATTTTACCACACAGAACCAATCGTCCGGTCGATCATTTCTAATTACTGCTCGAAAATCATTAATGATTGGTTAAAAATATTTGATCCTAAAAATGTGATATGAGTTATTTTTATAACATTTCTTTAAAATAATAGTAATTCAGGTAGAAACCAAAATCGGTCAAGAAATAATAATCGAACATTCAAAATAAAAATAGATATTATTTGTAAATGCGTTGGTTCAGTGAATTTATTCAGATTTTCTCTAAAATCAAACTGCTCTCACTTATTAATGTAATGATAAGAGTATTTTATTTAAAATGAATATTAGACTCTGATACCGTGAATAGAAATGCTTTAATTTGAATTATCTGTATCAGTACAATATTTAAACTGTGATGTGTATGAATTACACTATTTTCTGGTACAAATTGTGTGTATGAATTACACTCTTGTTGTGTGTACTTGCTCTACTGTTGTACTTTGTGTGATTTGTACTGTCTTCCAGAACTTATAACAATAAAACAGGTAGAAATCAAAATCAGATAAACATTTTTCCACCAACTTAACATAATTGTTGATTCATTTGACTATTTAAAAATAGTTTTGTTATGTGATTACTTATTTTTATTGAAATAATCGAAAACTGATTACAGTTCCTATACCAAATTTCAGCAACATCTTTGTGATAATTGAAATTTATTATCTATTTCCTGGGACATATAAAAGAAAATATTAGATCATTGTGGGAAAAGGATAATCTGTCTGAAACAGATCCGGAGAATAAGGTGTGTGAGACAAGGTTTCATAACTCAGTTCATTTCATTTTTTTAAATTCATTTGTGACACAAGTGATTGTGCGTTTTCATGAACAAAAATTGGTCCTCTCGATTGACTAATACTGACTGTAAGTGATGCAAATTCTCATGCAGTTTTTCAATTTCATGACAATATTTTTCTTCTGTTATAGTTTACCATTTATTATCTATTTCCTGGGACATTGAAAAGAAAATATTGGATCATTGTGGGACACAATGATATGATTTAACAGTATAACACTTATAACCAGAGCGGCTGGAACCGTTTTGTCCCTGAAGCACTTAAAGCATAAGATAGCTACAGCCGTTTTGTCTGTGAAAGTGTTAAGGTTTGTACTGATTATCAAATAAAATGAATATTAGACTGTATTTTATTTAAAATGAATATTAGATTCTGATACCGTGAATAGAAATGTTTTAATTTGAATTATGTGTATCGGTATAAAATCTAAACTGTGATGTGTATGAATAACAATGTTTTCTGGTACAAATTCTGTGTATGAATTTATACTGTGTTGTTGTGTGTATTTGCTCTACTGTGTGTGAACATTCAAAATAAAAATGGCTGCTTGCAAGAAGTGTAGTCAAATAAATCACTAAAAATAGATATTATTCATAGAAAAAAATTATTCCGAAATAAACTTCCAGAAAAATAAATTCCCAGAAAATTGACTACCTGAAAGATATAGTTTTTCGTTTCCATCTTTTTGGATCATCTGTCTATTCTTCACTACTTGTTTCAGCACGTGTATCACTTTTGAATCATTTTTTGAAACTCTAACACTGTGAGATCTATCTGAAGATGGCATATATATATATATATATATATATATATATATATATATATATAATAAAATGATACATCTATTTGAATTCGTAATGTGTAAGAGAAACCATCTCTCCCGACCACAATTAACAAATGAATCCTTAAACAATTTGAAATTGCGAAACCGTCTCACTGTCAACTTATTGAAATTCGTACGATGTGACTTTTTATTTTCGGTAATTTATTAAATAGAACGCTACAGCCGTTTTGTCTGTAAAAGTGTTTATACTGATTATCATATTCAGTTATGACTGTCGTCTGGTCAGATACAATGAGTTAGAAACAAAAAAATTCTTTTACAAAAAGCAACATTCAATTTAGCTAATCATGACAGACAAATTGCTTATATTGTGTCGACTCATTGTTATTACAGGTCGTTGAATAAAAAGTGTAACAATTTTATTTTACAATTATCGAGTAATATTTTTTAACATAAATGAATTCTTTTTTCACTTTTCAGAATATACAAGATTTTTCTGATCAAAAATATTTAATAAATGATTGATCCTTACAATAATCATTGTCGTGTTGATATTGTGAGTCAATCAAAATCGTTTAATAATAATTTATTGAAGATTTTTGATCAGAAAAAATATGCGTGTCCTTACAAAACTATATATATATATTTATATGTAACTGTGCGTAACGTGCAAGAATTCATGTTAACGTCAAGTGACGGAAAGAGGATGTTTAATTTACACACACTGTTATTAATAAATTGACAACGTTGTAATTATGTGTGGTAACGCTTGTCAACAGGATTTCTTAAGCGCCTCAAAAATAATACACAAAAAGAACCGCTTTAACACCTAGAGCACATTACACGCATTTGGGATTCATATTTTATTTATAAATTGGTATACGAATAATATACTTTACAAGTACATATCCGTTTGAATCAACATTTTATTCTTTAGCCCTTTAAGCGTTTATGTCGAGTATACTCGTCATGTAGAAAAAAATCACTTGGTATTTATTTTAAAATTTATGTAAAAAAAATATATATATTTGTAATTTTATCATATTTTAGAATATTTCTAAGCAGTTTTTTTTTGTTTCGTGAATTTTACGTTTGATATCTAGAGAAGATATTATAGGGTGCAAAAGAAAAACTTGTCAAGTGAATAATGTTTTTTTTTATTTTCCAAGATGAGTTGTACTGATAGTGATGAAAATATATCTTTACATCTAATAACACGGAAAAGAGAGATAACACTTAAACGTCTTCTGATGAAAGTAGTGACGAGATTGAAGAAGATAATGAAGATGCAGGCTTACATACAAGAATACAGTAAGGAATATCAGTAATTTCAACCTCTTCTTATGAAAGTAGTGATGAGGATGAGGAAGGTAATGAACCTGATAGAGAAAATAAAAATTCAAATGGAATATTAAAGGTGGAGATCGAGCCCTATTTAAATTGATTGCTTATCCTGACCCAAATTTTACTATTCCTCATTCATCAAAAACGAAATGTGTGTTCTATATGGAAATTTTCTTAGATTATAACTTACTTAACATAATAGTGGAGGAAATTAATTTATATGGTGAGCAATATTTGTAAATTCGCCTGAATTTCAAACAATATTCAAGATTAAAAAAAATGGATACGAACAAACAGTAATGAAATACGATTTGTAAATTACTTGCCAATAAAATTAAACATTTTTCAAAGAAACTACCAGAAAAAATTATCATTTTGTTATAATTTAACTCAATATTACATCAAGTGCATTCATTGTGTTTTCGCCGAGTATACTCGTCATCGTCTAGAAATAATTAAGAACATCAGTACACATTCTCAAAATAAAACAAAACGCTTAAGGAGTTAAATTAAGTCACAATGGTAGAATCGACAACTGATCATTGATCGATCATCAAAGCACTAAAGTACACAAAAATCTTAGTGGAATGGACAGAATGGAATCTCTATCGAAATGCTCACAAGCAAAATTCAAAAATGATAAATTATCAGTTATCGAAAACTTTCGAACGGAAAAAAAATAGTGAGTGAATAATTCAGTTAAGAAATAGAACTTAGCTACAATGTTAACACTTAAGTGGTTAACTTTAATTCAAAATTGACCAAAATATATTTTTTTCTATAACCATGCATGTCTAGCATTTTTCTTAAAAGTATGAAAATTTCCACTGGTACTCAAAAGGTTAATCTTTTATTTAAGTTTAATAAATTCTTATTAAGCTTCTGTAAAAAGATTATTTTATTAATGTAGAAGTCATATTTTTTTTTTAAAAAAAAACTCAGATATGTCAGTATTATTAATAACAATTTCTACATATTATTTTTGTATATGATTATGACTTACTAAACAGAATAGTGGAGCATACTAATTTATATGCTGAGCAATATTTGTAAAGTCGCCTGAATTTGAAACAACATTCGAGATTAAAAAAATGGATGCCAACAAACAGTAATAAAATATGATTCGTGAATTATTTACTAATAAAATTAAAAAAAATTCAAAGAAACTACCAAAAAAATTTATCATTTTGTTATAATTTAACTCAATATTACAACATGTGAATTTATTGTGTTTTCGTCGAGTATACTCGTCATTATCTAGAAATAATTAAGCACACCAGTACACATTCTCAAAATAAAACGAAATGCTTAAGGAATTAAATCAGAATTTCAATTAGTTGATTTTTTTAATTAATGTGTTTTAATTGCATACTTTATGAAGATATTCTCGAGTAACGATTTTTGAATTTGACTAAAAATTAGTAATTAATTTTGAAATAAATAAAATCAGACCATTTGTAATAGAAAATATTGTTGAAAATTTGAAAAAATTCAATTTTAGATTTGGAATTTCAAAATATATTTTTTTTACAATTTATCGGCAACTTTTCGTACACCAAGACATTTATATTTCAGAAGTAGAATAAATCACAGAGATAATATATTTTTATGTAATTAATATACTTTATATATATATATATTTTATTAATATATTTTTTTAGAAATTTTAACACTCATATGATCCCTAGAAAAAAATATGTGGGTGATATATCACCCATATGCTTTTTCAAAGGTAAATTATTAAAAATACTTTAGATTTTCATTAGTTATTTAATGCTATTAAGTTTATACACTCTTTATAATTATCCTAAAAATATGCTGCATTGTTATGCTCAACATATATATGTTTTAAAATTTCTCACATACCGAATATGCTTTAGGGTATTTTTGACACACACACACACAAAGAAGATTTAAATTTATTGTGCTAAACAGCCGTTATTTATTTTATTTTTCCTTACTCATTCTCATTTTTATTTTTGTCATTCCGCAACAATTCAAACGATTGATTGTAAATTAAGTAACCTGTCAATTTGACGGATTTTTGTAAAAATAGGTATACAAAATATAGAAATAAAAAAATATAGGACTTTCGGATAAAATGAGTGGAGATATATATTCACTACATTATATCATTAAAAATCAATATTTAATAACTAAAAAATAATATTTAGATGTTCGGAATTTTTCGGAAAACCCGTTAAATTGACAGGTTCCGTAAATCTAGTGTTAAAAAACATATGAATAAATATAATTATCAGATTATCATTTCCTTAAACATTTGAGTAATTTCCTACCAATAGAATCAAGCACCAGATCAAAGCACTTTTGATAAATTCGTTAATTCCAGGACTTTAAAATTCTATCTTGTAGGAATAAACAAACTTATTTCCCGTTGATAGAGATGTGTACATGTCAATTTTATTTATTTTGATTAATAAATATAATTATCAAATTATCATTTTCTTAAACATTTGAGTAATTTCCTACCAATAGAATCAAGCACCAGATTAAAACACTTTTGATAAATTCATTAATTCCAGGACTCCAGAATTCAAACTTGTAGGAATAAACAAACTTGTTTTCCATTGATAGAAATGTGTGCGTGTCAATTTTATTTATTTTGATTAATAAATAAATTTTTTAACTGATATCCGAGTCTTTATACTCGATATGTAAAAAGTGTAATTATTTTTTACACCAATCTAATATTAAATAATTCTTGATTAATTTGTTTAATTTTCAATCATTAAAACCAATATATAATAACTAAAAAATAATATTTACATGTTTGGAATTTTTAAGCATGAAATCAGAAAGCCGTCAAATTGACGGGTTCCGTAAATCTAGTGTTAAAAGAATTTCACAGGTTTATTGTGAATATAAAATATGAATTTCATTGACAAGTATGAATCATTATAGAAACCGTTATGTTTTGTGTTTGAGATGGAAATTTGTACTCATATAAAGATTGAAAACTGGATTTAAGTATTAGAGTAGCGTTTCAGTTTCATATTTTTTTAAAAAGAGATAAAATCGACCATTTCAGTCGCTATAATCAAATAAATGGATTTTTAGTGTATGAAGCAAGTCTGATTTACGAATGAATTTATTTAAAACAATTCTGAATCGACATAGCGCCAGTAATTGTCTCTCATGTTCCATTTGTTGTCTCGTTGTGTTGTAAAAAAAATAAATAAAATAAAGAACGTTATAAATATTTAATTTATCCAGAAAAATATCAGCACTTGTTTCACGTCTGTTGCGAACACATAACGAGACATGCTTATGACACTTGCATACAATTGATCTTTAACATTTGGTCCCCATTATCTTGAATTGTGGCACGCGCAACAAGGTATACAACGTAACGATATATCACATTATCGTTACATCGTATACAAGGTACCATACTAGTTGAATGCGACATGCAAACACTTGAAATTGTTCGTACCGTTTGTTATACTTGTTGCAAAGTTGATATGCAGATTTCAACAAAAGCAGTTTGACCCCGAATTTCAAAGAAACAGTTGGACACGCGGTCGTTCTATTTAATAAATTACCGAAAATAAAAAGTCACATCGTACGAATTTCAACAAGTTGACAGTGAGACGGTTTCGCAATTTCACATTGTTTAAGGATTCATTTGTTAATTGTGGTCGGGAGAGATGGTTTCTCTTACACAATACGAATTGAAATAGATGTATCATTTTATTATATTTTATATATATATATATATATATATATATATATATATATATATATATATATATATGCCATCTTCAGATAGATCTCATAGTGTTAGAGTTTCAAAAAATGATTCAAAAGTGATACATGTGCCGAAACAAGTAGTGAAGAATAGACAGATGATCCAAAAAGATGAAAACGAAAAATTAAATCTTTCAGGTAGTCAATTTTTTGGGAATTTATTTATCTGGAATTTTATTTCGGAATAATTTTTTTCTATGAATAATACCTATTTTTAGTGATTTATTTGGCTACACTTTTTGCAAGCGGACATTTTTATTTTGAATGTTCACACACAGTAGAGCTAATACACACAACAACACAGTGTAAATTCATACACAGAATTTGTACCAGAAAACATTGTTATTCATACACATCACAGTTTAGATTTTGTACCGAAACACATAATTTAAATTAAAACATTTCTATTCACGGTATCAGAATCTAATATTCATTTTAAATAAAATACAGTCTAATATTCATTTTATTTGATAATCAGTACAAACCTTAACACTTTCACAGACAAAACGGCTGTAGCTATCTTATGCTTTAAGTGCTTCAGGGACAAAATGGTTCCACCCGCTCGGGTTATACGTGTAATACTGTTAAATCATGTTAATGTGTCCCACAATGAGCCAATGTTTTCTTTCCAATGTCCCAGGAAATAGATAATAAATGGTAAACCATAACAGAAGAAAAATATTGTCATGAAATTGAAAAAATGTATTAGAATTTGCATCACTTACAGTCAGTATTAGTCAATCGAGAGGACCAATTTTTGTTCATGAAAACGCACAATCACTTGTTTCACAAATGAATTTAAAAAAATGAAATGAACTGAGTTATGAAACCTTGTCTCACCCACCTTATTCCCCGGACCTGTCTCAGACAGATTATCCTTTTCCCACAACGGTCCAATATTTTCTTTTCAATGTCCCAGGAAATAGATAATAAATTTCAATTATCACAAAGATGTCGCTGAGATTTGGTATAGGAACTGTAATCAGTTTTCGATTGTTTCAATAAAAATAAGTAATCACATAACAAAACTATTTTTAAATAGTCAAATGAATCAACAATTATATTAAGTTGGTGGAAAAATGTTTGTCTGATTTTGATTTCTACCTGTTTTATTGTTATAAGTTCAGGAGTACAGTACAAATCACACAGAGTACAACAGAAAACAGTAGAGCAAGTACACACAACAAGAGTGTAATTCATATACAGAATTTGTACCAGAAAACAGTGTAATTCATACACATCACAGTTTAGATTTTGTACTGATACAGATAATTCAAATTGAAGCATTTCTATTCATCATATCAGAGTCTAATATTCATTTTAAATAAAATACTCTTATTATTACATTAACAAGTGAGTGCAGTTTGATTTTAGAGAAAGTCTGAATAAATTTACTGCACCAACTCATTTACAAATCATATCTATTTTAATTTTGAATGTTCGATTATTATTTCTTGACAGATTTTAGTTTCTACCTGTATTAGTATTATTTTAAAGAAATGTTATAAAAATAACTCACATCACATTTTTAGAATCAAATATTTTTAACCAATCTGTATTGATTTTCGAGCAGTAATTAGAAATGATCGATCGAATGGTTCTGTTTGGTAAAATAAAGAGATGAATATATTTATACTATCAGGTTGGTATAAAAATAATTGTGGTTTTTATCATTTTAAGTTTGGCGCCGATTTTTATAGTTTTCTCGTTTTAAATAAAATACTCTTATCATTACATTAATAAGTGAGTGCAGTTTGATTTGAGAGAAAGTCTGCATAAATTTACAACGATAACATGATGGTATAAAATAATTAATTACTTTTTCCACAAAGCACAAACTGAAAATGACAGTTCACTGTCAAAATAAACATTATTTGAATTTTGTTTAATGACGCAACAACCAACTTGATCTAAAAATTCAATTTTTACAATTTTAATTTCAGATTACGATAAGGTAAACAAATGCAACGCTAAATAACTGATAAAATCTTTTTTTTTAGATTTTTGACTTAAGTCACTTTCATAATCACCGGCACATATGTATTAGAATAAATATATGTACAAATAAATAAACACTGTCGTTGAATTTCACTTTAAAAACGCTATGAACTTTTATTTCAACCCAATATTAACTCCTGAGATATGTTTAAGTGATTTATGTATAAAAAAATATTAAGTTGTTCTCTTGCACGGATATAATAAGGAAATACAACCGATCTCACAATCCAACATGCAAGTATATAAATCTAGATCGTGACATCAAACAAGATTTTATAAAATAATCAGAATATAACATGCGCCAAATCAAAACACACAGTCAGTGTTTTGAAAAATATATCAGCTGAATATGTGACATTGAAACAAAACCAAACGTACTCATCTTAAATAACGTAATCAATCACAATTTGCGTACACATTTTTCATACTATTCATCACAATTACATCTGTAAAATATTCCGTTTTCATACAAATAGACATGTGTGGATAACGGTTAGAAATATGTACATTATGTTGTAATAAATGTTCACATTTAGATATTTGTTTAGATGTGAATGTACATTTATGTGTATTCCTTTTCATATCGTTGAAATAGAATGAAACTAGGATAATATACAGAAAATTTTATTAAATTTTTAAAGAAAAAATTAATTTACAGAAAAGTTTAATTAGTTTGTTTGTTTATATATTATTAATAATTTGTGATGCTACTCAATGTTTCAAATTTAATACTTAGTAGATAATAAGAAGAAAATTAATATTACTTTGGCTGGTTAGTGCCATGAATTTAGAATTCATATATGTATATTATAACAAGTAATATTTGTATATTTTAGACTATTTAATAACATATTTAAGAGGTTTATTATTAATTATTTTTGTTATAATTGGGGTTACTTTTTTAACATTATTAGAACATAAAGTTCTTGGATATATTCAAATTCGCAAAGGTCCAAATAAAGTAGGATTTTGAGGAATTCCTCAGCCTTTTTGTGATGCTATTAAATTATTTACTAAAGAACAAACTTATCCTGTTATATCTAATTATTTAATATATTATTTTTCTCCAATTATTAGTTTATTTATAGTATTAATGGTTTGAATAGTATTTCCAATAGAATGAGGAATATGATCTTTTAATTTGGAGATTTTATATTTTTTATGTTGTTTAAGAGTAGGGGTTGATTCAGTTATAATTTTTGGATGATCTTTAAATTCTAATTATGCGTTGTTAGGGGGTTTACGGGCAGTTGCTCAAACAATTTCTTATGAAGTGAGATTAGCTTTAGTGTTAATATCTTTTATTTTATTAATTTCACGATTTTCTTTAATTGAATTTTTTAAATATCAAAAATATATTTGATTTATAATAACTTCTTTACCTTTGGTTTGGTTAGTTTCTTGTTTAGAATACACACAAATATACATTTAAAAGTCGTCTTCTATTTAATCAATTAACGTTTTTTTTTCTAATCATTTTTTTCTGCAGGTTATATATATATATATATATATATATATATATATATATATATATATATTATATATATACAGTAAATCTCAAGTCATCAGAATCGTGCAATTTAGAAAAAAAACTTATAAAGTAAACTTAATTGGTAAATAATTTATAAATTCTATTTTTATGCTAAAAATTATAAATGAAATTTAAATTCAATTTTATACTCTTTTTGAATTTCTATTATTTTAATTACACATAAAATCATTTTAACAAACAAAAGTTAAAAAATCATCTCATAAAAGTCATCTAAGAGTAAGATAATAAATTCACAATATCAATGATAAATTTTAATGAGGGTTACTTGAATATTTGGTGGGGTTACTATTTTCTTCCAGTACTTTCTTTAATCTTCTTGGTATCGACAGTACCATGTTTGTGGTCTCTTCCTATGAAATATTTTTCCATTCATACTCTAACATTTTTTTTAAATCCTTCTATTGATGTTATGGTGTGATTTTTTATTCTTTTTTCCTGTACATTCCAAAGATGTCCAATTTGGTTAAAGCCTGAAGATTGTGATGATGTTTCTATATAACTTTTGGTTAATTATAAAGTAATCACAGATGCACCATATAAGCTTTGTGCTTCGAGATGTTATCTTGATAGTATTTAAATTTGTTGTTTAGACCCAATTTCTCTACACTTTGCTTTAAATAATTTTTAAAAATATTTGAACAAACATTCTGATCTATTGTTCCATCAATAAAAACTAAATCTTCACCTCAGCCGCTGACATACACCTACAAACCATAACACTACCACCGTCATGCTTTATTGTCGGTTTTAAGCTTTTTTTTCAATTTTTCATTAGACTTTCGCCATACAATTAGACAACAATTTTTCCCAAAATGTTAAATTTGTTTTCGTCAGTAAATATTTTATCCCAATACTCCAGATTTGAATTTTATTAATTTCAGCGAATTTTAATAGCTTCTTCTGATTTGCTTCTCTGAAGAAGAATTTTTTTCTTGCGATTCTTCCGTGATAATCGAAACTTCTGATGGTTTTCTCCAGTATTTTAGGACTCACATCTATTTCTCTTGTTACTTGTAGGTTGGCAGCTATTCTTCCTGCACTTGTTCTACGGTTTTTCTGAATACCTCATTAAACAAGTCGTTCATTACATTGATTCAATAATTTCGGACGAACACAACAAGCTTTATTATTTATTTGCGTTTCAGTTTTAAATCTTTTAATTATATTAAAAACAGTGGAACGTCTTGTTTTTACTATTTTTGCAATTTTCCACATTATTTTATTCTCACTATAATTAAAAATAAATAATTTCCTTATTTCTGTTAAAGTTTCCCTCTCGGTTCATTTTTTGTGTTTTAATAGCCCGATCTGAACAATAAAAAAGCACAGACGTGTTCTTACGTTATGTATAATATTGTTAGACTAACAAATGAACGTGTCTCTATCAAAATATTTCCGATACTCGGGGAAATCCCCAAATTAATTTTTTTGTATGATTACTTTTTTTAAATGATTTGTTGACTATTGTTTGTTAAAATCAACTTAAGTGTAATTAAAATAATAAAAATTCGAAAAAAAGTATAAAATTTAATTTTAATTGCATTTAATAATTGTTTATATTAAAATACAATTTAAATATTATTTAAAAATTAAGTTTATTTTATAAATTTTCTTTTAAACTATACGTGTTAGATTTTCTAGACTTACTGTATATATATATATATATGTATATATATATATATATCATATACATATATATATATATATATATATATATATATATATATATATATGTATATATATACACTCAACCTTCTTATAACACGGTACTCTGAAAACACGGTTTCGATATAACACGGTGTAAAAATTGTGACAACTCGCCTGTACGCGATATTCTTATAACACGATTTCCATATAGTACGATTTAATAAAATTGGACTACCCTCGTATAGCACGAATGTTTCCATTATACTGTTTTTGTTGACATAAACAGGGAATTCCCCTTGTATACATAAAATGTGAATTTTTGCTTCGCACATCTTACTGAAAACTAATTCAATAGACGGTTTCTTTTCCATAAATTCAGATACACTCCGTGAACATGGTTTAAATATAACACGAAACGCATTCTCTTGTTTGTATTATTTCTAAGTTTCGTTGAACACCATTTTCGTACAACACGGCGGAACAAATTAACCGTGTTATAGGAAGGTTTACAGTATATATATATATACATATAAATTTATATATACATATATATATATATATATATATATATATAAATATATATATATATATATATATATATATATAAATATATATATATATATATATATAAATATATATATATATATATATATAAATGTATATATATATATATATATATACATACAGTCACGCGCGGAAATTATTTGTGGTTATAAAATTATAATATTAAACTTAATATTATTGACATTATATGTGATTATCAGAATTATCTATGCAGATGTCTATTTACACATTACATTGACATTGAGTTTACATTATTATAGTGATTTCGCTTTTTTGTTTAGTGTATATTAATAAAAAAAGCATAATGTAGAAATTTGGAAAGTATTTGCGTCTAAGAAGATAGTAGTATCTGAGGTTTTAATTAAAGGTATGATAATTCGATTTATTTATTAAATCATATATTATCGATTTCATTTTCTCTTTATATTTTTTTTAATAGCAAAATGACAAAAAGTAGGGAAGATACGGTCGATGAACACGCATACATTTATATATATATATATATATATATATATATATATATATATAAATATATATCAGAACGGAGAAAGTAACAAAGAAATTGCTAATAGTTTAAGTAGACCTCTCAGAACGATTCAGTATAAAATTAAGAAGGTTAAAGATGGAAAAGATTTAATTTCAGCTCCAAGGAAAGGTCGAAAACGAAAGACTAACGAACGCACGGACAAACTAATAGTTCATAAAGTCAAAAAATCCGTTTATTAGTGCCCAGCAACAAAAAGAGGATGTGCGAAGTTGGTAATTTGCAAGTAATCTAAGGTAGAATGAATGCTGATTCCTATATTCGAATAATTGAAAAAAATAAATCCTATTGTACTTAAAGTGTGTCTTGACCAAAAAAAAAACAAGTTTGATCACATCTCTTCGGTAGTTTCTTTGCTTAGACGTCTCAACAGAAAGTCTTTTTTGGATTGATTGATAACTGGAGATGATAAATGGATCCTGTACAACTACATCCGATGCATACGAACGTGGAAACAAGCGAATGAAGGGATAGAACCAGTCGCCAAAGCTGGCTTGAATTCAATGAAGGTGTTGCCGTGCGTTTGGTGGGATTGTAAAGGTCTTTTTTATTTTGAGCTACTCTAACGGGGCGAAACTAAAAAGAAGTACTGCCAACAACTAGCCAAACTGAATGCAGCAATTAAAGAAAAGAGTACGATTTTGGTCAATCACAAAGGGGTAATCTTCCACCACAATAACGCAAAATCACATGCAAAAAAACTGAAGGAGTTGACATGGGAAATCATGTGTCATCCCCCATATTCTCCGGACTTTTCACCTTCGGATTATCATTTGGTCCGGTCGCTGCAGAACAGTCTAAACGGTAAAAAAATTAATACCACGGAGGCCATCAAAACCACCTCACCGATTTTATTACCGAAAAACCACTCAGCTTTTAAGAACGAGGAATCCAGCAGCTGCCTGAGCGTTGGAAAATGATTGCCGAAAACGATGGTGAATACATAATTAATATAGGAAACTTTTATTAAAACGTTTATTGCGAAAAATAATCACCCGAGTTTCAATTTTAAATCGTATACGAACTTTTGCACTGATCCAATATTCACATAAATATCATAGATACAAATTCTTATAATAACTAGGGTTTGAAATCAAAATTTCATTTGAATTCTTACAAGAAAATCGAAATATTTCGCTACTAAATACCTAACAATAATTAGTTTTCAAAAAATTTCAAACGAATCAATTTTTTTATCTTAAAATTTATATATATATATATATATATATATATATATATTTATATTGTCGATAAAGTCGGACTTTGCCTGGGCGCCGTTAGTCAAAGTCCGACTTTGACTAGTTGATATGTATCCTGATTTATAAAATTAAAATTATATGACCTTCATCTATGCCTTCACCCTCATCCTCACCCTTTCTTGACCCGACCAAGCGTAGGTATGCAGCCCTGAGTAGAGGTTCTACTTCGGACTGACTGACAGCGGCCGGGCAAAGTCGGACTTTGCCTATGACATAATATACTTACATATACATATATATATATATATATATATATATATATATATATATATATATATAATTTTGTTTAATTTTTGTATAATTATAATTATATGAAATCATTTTAACATTTTATGCTAGAAAAGAAAGATATGTATTTGGATAATTTTTCGAAAATACATTTTAGAAACATATTTTTTCAATAATTAATTTAGTGAATTTTTGAAGACTGTACACCCACACCTTCACCCTTTTTTGACCCGGCCAAGGACAGGTATGCAACCCTGAGTAGACGTTTTACTTCGGATTTTGACTGACGGCGGCCGAGCAAAGTCGGACTTTACCTACGACATAATATACTTATATATATATATATAACTTTGTCTAATTTTTGTATAATTAAAATTATATAAAATCATTTTAATATTTTATGCCAGATAAGAGAGATCTGTATTTGGATAATTCTTCGAAAATACATTTTATAATCATAATTTTTCAATAATTATTTTTTGGTAATTTGGATGTCATTAATTTAGTAAATTTTTGAGAACTTTGTAAACTTCCTATTCGTTGATTTTTATAGTCGTTGTAATAGGATGGAACTCATTTTAAGTAACTCGAAATAAAAGAATAATTATCCTAAATTAACTGCTATTTAAACATGTTTTTAAATTTTCAATATATATATATACATATATATATATACATATATATATATATACATATATATATATATATATACATATATATATACATATATATATATATACATATATATATATACATATATATATATATATATATATATATATATATATATATATACAAAATGGAAGTTGTAATAATCGACTCGTTCACATGTGGTTGAAAACGAAATGGGAAAAACTCAATATCAATATACGTACATTATTTTCACAATCATATCAGATAAATTATCAGTTTCTTTCCTGTTCTCCTTGACAATATATCCCATTGGAATACGATAATGTACGAAATAACGCTGCATACAAAAAGCGAATTCGTTGAATTCACGTACGTGTAATTTATCTCGTCTTATATTGGCTCAGACATCTCTATAAATGGCTGATCAATTGATGAATGCGACAAGAAATTTGAATTTATGCATTTCATGATATAAGACACGCTCTGATCTATATAAGAATTATCAGAAATTGGTTGATATATTGATATTGTATTAATTCAATATTCTCTCTCTCTACATATATATACATACATACATACATACATATATATATATATATATATATATATATATATATATATATTTATTATGAAAGAAATTCCTATGAATTCTGGATATTTTCTATAAACATGCAAGTATAAAAATCTCATTAATCAAGAAATCATTTTCTAAGCTATTATGATCTGGTTTATCCATATCTGACAAAATCCAACTTAACCTGAGTTTAAGACTGATTCGATCGAGTGAGCTTAGAAGATTTAAAAAAAAATTAACTTTCATAAATATTTAAATTTTACTGGATTTTTGGCAAAATATTATTTGTATATTTTTTTTTAATTTTTAGAAAATCTAAGATTTATTTGTGTAGATGAATTGATTATAAACAAATTATGAGTGCGATTATTTTAATTATAAAACCATAAATATGCTATTTCTTAATTTAATCTGATAAACTGGCCTGGTTGAACCTGATTCAATCTGAATTGAATAAATTATACTAAAAAATGAATCAAAAAATGAATACTCTTCCCTTTCAAGCTTGCTATTGTTTGAGACTGAATTCACTGCCAGTTAAATTATGAACGTTTCGATTAATAACTGTAATACTGGATGCATAAACAGATTAATATCTAAATTACTTGAATACAAATAAGAGCGATTAACAATTTGACAAACTACTAACTGTCGATTGATACAATAATACGAGGGTCAGTCAAAATGGATAGAATATTTATGAAGTAAGCAACTCTTTTTCTATGCACAGGATTTTTATTAAAGCTCTGAAAGCATGTTTTTTTATAATTAATAGACAGTTTTGTGTTTGTAATTAAAGAATACTTTAGAAAACTGAGAATAATCAATTTATTATTTATATAACTGTACTGAATGTGTTAGGCTGGTTGAAAAATAATTGCGGTTTATGATATTCAAATTCATATGTTTTTTCTCAGCTAATACTTAACTTTATTAATCGAAAAAAGAAAGAACGTTTAGCTCTGACACAGATTAAATCTATCTCATTATTTACAATTATATATTGAGTGTGATATAATGTATTAAAATATATTTCGTTTGAGAGAATGAAATAATTTTACAAAAATTATTAGGATGGTAAAAAATAATTGCGAATTATGACCTTCAAATTAATATACATTTTTGTCAGCTAATGATTAACTTTATTAATCGAAATAAGCACCATTATAATTGACACATTTTTATCGATTAATTATAAATTTTTTTATTCCAGTGGTGCAAAATTCTGGAGATGATAAAATCTTGAAATGTACTTTCAGCAGAAACTTAATTGTTGCAAATCATACTCTGTAGGGAGTTGTATTGTTGCTTAAACAAGTGATTATGTTAGAAAGATGTCTAGTGAGTATGATAGATGAAGCCAATTCATTCAACTTTTGAAGAGAAAATCGAGCTATTTGTGGTCGTGTAACAGGATTGGACCATTTCGATTGACCAGTAAGAGGACCAGACGTATTTCTTGGTATATTTTGTCAATTTTTTGACAATAACTTTCATCTGTAATGGTTTCGTCAGGATTCTAAAAATTTTAGTGGATTAAATCGAGCGCAGACAGCCAAATAGTCACCATAATTTTTTTGATATAATTTCAGTTTTGAGAAATTCTTTAAGGTTCCATCTTTGTTCAACCATCATGCTGACCAATTTCTGTTGTCGTAAATGATCCTTTTTTTATTCCACGCTACAATACGATAGAGAAACGGATTGTTTGCGTTGAGTAAAAGAAGTATAGAACAATCTTCGTGACGGAAGTATTTTAGTTTTCGTTCAGTTCGTACGGAACCAATTTATCAAGCTTTTTTGATTTTCCTGGCTGTTTAAGTGGTTCAGAACTGTTGGATGACTAACACCTAACTAGTGTGCAATCTACCAAATTGTTCTGTGTAGTTCTGATTCAAATAACACCTTCAGTTGATCGTTATGAACTGAAAAAAGACGCCAGCGACTTTTTCATCTTCAACGCTCTTGTCTGCAGTAAGAAATTTTTGGAACCACTATCATATCGTACATTCCTTAAGAGTACTCACACTAAAAGCATTGATTAATTTACGAGCAGCTTCTGCTGCTTTACCACTCGCTTTGAACTCATACAAAAAATACTCTTATTTGCTTCTTTTCCATCTTTAATTCAAAAGTCCAATTTGAAGCAAAATTAATAATAAAACCAAAGTCGATGTTACCAAAATACAGACCGAAAAATTCACTTTCAAATGATATTAACATGAACACAAATAAATAACACTTTAATTGAAAAAAATAAGATTAGAATTCGGAATATAAAAACCGCAATTATTTTCCTACCAACCTGATGTTTATAAACATACGAGGAGACTTTATTTTATTTTTTTCATTTTGAATGAAGATTTATTGATACATGAATAACGGTTTTGTTATTAAGAAAAAAATTATTTAATTTAATATGAGAATTAGTCAAAAAATTAGGCATTTAAACCTTAACTGGTATGTGGTCAATACCGATCTCAGATTTAGGTTTTTAGTTATAAAAATTCAGACGTTGGTAGCACTGATCGGTGTACTTCAGTACCTTCCTAATTGTTTATCATTTAGTTGTTGGTAAACGTCTGTGCGTTTACTTTATCAATAGAGCTAAATAAACTCAGTTTTGACCCCAAAACTGAGTTTATGTAAGTGATCCCATTATATCTAGTAACGTTAGTTTCTTAGAAATATCATGGGGCCAAAACATTTGACAGATAAAGAAATTTTGACGCAAGATAGTGACTTAGATGGGCCAGTAGTGCTTGAAAAAAGGCTTACAAGAAATTGGTAGTGATTTGTCCGATGATGAAAAATGAACATAGTGATTACCAAATTTCATCTGAAGGTGAAATTGAACCTAACAGGGCGACACATCTGGTGATAATAAAAAAAATCCTATATCTATTTTTATGGCAGGAGCAGGAATAAGTGGTCTAAAAATTCACATCAAAACTCAAGTAAGGACCCCATCACATAACATATTGACACATTTTTCTGCTTTAAGGGAATAAGTATATAACAAAAAACCTTCAAATTCTCATGAAGCATGGCTGTTATTAGTTACAGATGATATTTTGGAAATTATTTTGGTACACACTCATGCAAAAATAACTGAACTTAATACTAAATACCAAAGCAAGAATGTTTCTTATGTAAATCACCTGGCCATGGATGAGTTCAAATCTTTTATTGGGCTTCTGATGTTTTCAAATCAAGAAAAAAACAGAAACGTCATTTTACTATCCTTGATGCATCACACAAATAACATAAACCAAGAATCGAAAAAAGAATTGAATTTTATAATTCAACTAAATCTGATGTAGACACTCTAGATCAAAAATGTGTAAAATATTCGTGTAATAGAAATCAGAGATGGGCCACTAACCATATTTTTTTACCATGCTCAACATTTCTCTGGCAAATTCATACGTTATCTTCAAAGTTAACAATTTAAATAAGAGAGAGAACAGAAGAAAATTCACTATTTCTCTGGGAAAATATCACTTGAATGATCGACTGCTTCGTGACAGAATAGCAAGGGTTCTACAAATCCAAGTCCCAGGAAAAGGAAACGTCCTTGAACTAACTCCAAAGAGGCAGAGTTGTGAACTTTGTCCTCAATCTAAAGACAGAAAACGTTCAACAAAATTTTTAAATGCTTTAAGACAATATGTAAGCAGCATATGGTTGAGAAAATCATTTGTAGTTTCTGCAACAATTTTCAGTCATGTCATAAAACGTCATCGTTATTTTTTTTACTCCAACTAATATCATTTTCATTTTTTTCAGAGAATCAAGTAATGATTAAGGTCACGGAAAATGAAATGGATTTTTTGTCAATTTTTTTAAAGTATTTAGTTGTAAAATGAAAGAATTAAAATATTTCTTTAATTTTGTTACTTCAAACTTTTCGATTAATATTTTTTTTTGCTTCCATAATTGGATTTTTTTCAGTATATTTACTTGACAGGTCAAATAGTATTATAAAATAAACAAAAAAATGCAATGGTACAATGAAATAAAATAAAAATAAAATTTTATTTCTAAATCAGAGCTGATTCCAATACCAGTTATATTCTTAAAAATGACAGTACCAGTAAATTATTAACACTTATACAACTGTGATGCTAAATACAGGATTTTCAGGAGTCATTTTTTAAGAAATTAAATTAGTCTGTAGGATTATATTTTTTTCATCGTTATTTGTTGATATTTGAACGATTTTTAATTATAATTAGATTGTTTTTTAGTAAAAAAAAACTGATTCGCATCGAATAGTATTTTAATTTTGTAAAGAAATGTCGGTAATGTTTAGAAAAATCTTTCGAAGATAAAATCAATATTTGAATTATTGAATCGAATGATCGAATTTTATGATTTACATTTATAAATATTTCGATTAAAAAATTATTAAATAAATATTTGTTATAAAATAACTTACTTGTATTTAAGCAGATGGTGTCATTATATAGTATTTTCGTTGTTGAAAATATCTGTAATAGAGACATAATTATTAATATATTTATTAAAAATATTTATGACTTTTTAAAATCTTAAAAGCAATATTTTTTGAATAAATTTACAAGTTGAATAGTTTTTCTACAATTGAAATTTGTATCAACTTAAAACTAAAAGCAAATACTTGATACAATTAATCCCTTAGTGCACTCAAACGAGTTAACTCGGGTTTAAGAAATTGATTTTTTACTCTACACCCGAGTAAACTCGAGCGATCTTGAATTTTGTATTCATGCATAGCTATCAACCGAATATATATGCTAGACTAGCGTTTGTCAAACTTTTCGTACCACGGAACACTTCACAAATCTTAAAATTTTAATACCTTGGAACACCTTTGTTATTTTTTAGGGTAGGTAGATATAAATAATAAATAAGATAAATAAGTAAATCTAAGTGTTAAGAAAAAAACAAATATTTATTCTGAAATATTAATAATTTCAAACAAAACACATAAAAATAGTAAAATAAACTATTATATATACATATATATATATACATATATATATATATATATATATATATATATGTAGTAAAATTATGTTCTGAATGACTTCGATTTTTTTGAGTTTTTGAATTAAAAATTTATTTGATATCAGGCACAATATTAGAATGTTAAATTTTCATAACTGGTATTGGGTCGAACTAAGTTAGGCATAATATGGCTACTGCAATTTTTATGCTGAATTTGAGACTACTCTCAAGGATCTAATTTTGATAAAAAAAATTTTTTTGAAAGAACATGACATGTAGTTTTTAAAATAACCGATTAAATTGTAGAGTATAGAGATAACTCTTTTAAATACTAAATTATAAGTTTTTACAATTATGAAAAGTTAAAAAAGAATATTTCTAAAATAACTCTGTTATATCCGTGACATCTCACTGATTTAAATCATTTCTCTTTTTAGATAGTAAGAGAGATATTACAAACAATATATAGTTTTCATAAAATTTCTCAGCATGGAATTGAATTTATTTTCTGTAGAATTGTATTTTTTCGAAGTTAATTAAGAAATAACGTATAAGAAATTGTAATGTTTTATATTTGTGTGAAATATTAGGTTGGTAGAAAAATAATTGCGGTTTATGACCTTCAAATTTATATACTTTTTTTGATTTAAGTGGTTTTAAGTGGAACAGAATTGTTGGATGACTAACACTTAAACTTATGCAAACTCTCGAATTGTTGCGCGTGGTTCTGATTCATTAACCCTTTCAGTTAGTCGTTATGAACTGAAAATGGATACCCGCCCGTCTCCAGCACGAAATTTTTGAAACCACAATTGCACCGTACTTCCTTGACAGTACCCTCACCAAAAGTTAGTTCTAAATTTCACAAACTTTTCCTACGACACAACACTTCATAAATCTTGAAATTTTAACGAAAAACCTTTGTTATTTTGTGGGGTAGGTAGATATAAATAATAAATAGTAATAATTATTAGTAAATAGTAATTAGTAAATCTAAGCATTAAGAAAAGAGCAAACATTCATATTCATGCATATTCTCAATTGTTAATTATTTAAAACAAAACTCATAAAATAATCAAAGAAATTAGCATATATAGACATACATATATATATATATATATACATATACACATATATATATACATATACACATATATATATATATATATATATATATATATGTGTATATGTATATATATATGTGTATATGTATATATATATATGTATATATATATATATATATATGTATATATATATATGTGTATATATATATATATATGTATATGTATATGTATATGTATATATATATATGTATATATATATATATATGTATATGTATATATATATATATATATATATATATGTATATGTATATATATATATATATATATGTGTATATATATGTATATGTATATATATATATATATATATATACATATATATATATATATATATATGTATATATATATATATATATATATATATATATATTAAAATTGTGTTCTTAATGACTTCGATTTTTTTGGGTCTTTGAATTTCAAATTCTTTTGATATTAGGCACAATATTAGAAAGTTATATTCTAATATCTGGTTTAGCATCGAGTCTATTCTTGGACTTTGATTTGGTTATAGTAAAATATGGGAATCCTGCCTTGCATAAATATGTCGGTGTAAAAGGAAGTAAAACAGAAATAGCTAGTTTTAACACGCTGAGGTATTTTTCTGTTAAATTTGTCCAGAAATCATTTAATGGAAGTTCTTTGTGTTCTTATTATAAATCACTAATTAAGTCAACTAGATTTTCATAATCAGTTGTGCTGAATCCTGCTGGGTTATCAGTTACTATAAATGGATTCCAAATCCAGGAATTACCAACACTTGATTTTGGAAAATATTGCAGAGATTATAAGAGTTAATTGTGAATCATGCAAGTTTTTTAAAATTACGTTAGAGACTTCTTCATCTAATTGAGAATTTATTTCAGTCAAAAATTCATACAAACCAGAAAAACAATCAAAATTATTCTGTTTAACTTTATAAATCTAACATTGATAATTTCTATCAAAAAATGCAATTCTATCTCTTGTATTAAGAACTATAATATTCTTTCCTTGTAATGATAAGTTAATTTCATTGCATTTTGTAAAAATATCTTCCCGATACACAAAACTCATCCAAGCATGAACAATTTGTTAAAAATTTAATAAAATTTTGAAGACCAATAACTCACTACGAAAAGTGAGGAGCACCTCATTTTCGAACATGTTTGAATCTGTTGCAGCATTTAAAATCATTCCAGACTTATATTCATTTTGACAATTTTTCATGGAATACATATTCACAGATTCATCAAATATGAAGAAATTGTTAAAAATTCAATAAAATCTTCTCCTAAATTATGTGATGTCAAGAAGATCAATAACTCACTACTCAAAATATAGAACTCCTCATTTTCAAACATGTTTGAAACTGTCACAGCATTTAAAACTATTCCAGGTTCATATACATTTTGACAATTATTTACAAAACACATATTCACTTTCCGTGGAACACCAATTTTCCGCGGAACATAATTTGAGAAACGTTGGTTTACTTTACAAACAGTTTGTACTGCTTAAGATGCTGCTTAGATAGATATAAGGTATTTATATTTATTTTAGTTTAACTATTCACTAACAAGAAGAAAAATTAGATAAATAAGATTATTTATGGTTTAAATTGTCAAAAAAAGAAAACTAAAATCACCCATTTATATTTATATATATATATATATATATATATATATATATATAACTCAAATATATATATATATATATATATATATAACTCAAATATATATATATATATATAACTCGTACAAAAAATGCTCTTATTTGCTTCTTTTCTATCTTTAATTCAATAGCTCAATTTGAAACAAAATTAATAATAAAACCAAAGTTGATGTTACCAAAATACAGACTGAACAAATCACTTTAAAATGATATTAACATGAACACGACGAATTGACAATTTCATTAAAAAAATCAGATTAGAATTCAAAAACACATACCGCAATTTTTTCGATACCAACCAAATGACTGCAAGAATTTATTTCCAAATCACCAAATTTAATTTTAATTATAGTACCATTTATTCAAAATTTGATTATTTCATTGTTTTAAGCTACAGTTTTAAAGATAAACGAAAAAATTAGGAATCAATTTTATAAATTAAAATTTATGACTCAATTGTTAAAGTATTAGGTGAAAATATATAGAAAAAATAAATTATATTTTTTTGTAAGATTTATAACATTCGGGATATATAATTGAAAAGTATTAATTTGAATTTATTCACTTCTTTTATTAAAACTCTTTGGTAGCAATAAAAACCGCAATTATTTTCGTACCAACGTAATGACTGCCAGAAATTATTTCGAAATTACCAAATTTAATTTTAATTATAGTACCATTTATTCAAAATTTGATTATTTCATTGTTTTAAGCTACAGTTTTAAAGATAAATGAATAAATTAGAAATCAATTTTATAAATTAAAATTTACGACTCAATTGTTAAATTATTAATTAAAAAGGTATAGAAAAAAATAAATTATATTTTTTTATAAAATTTATAAATTTGGAGATACATAATTTGATTCGAATTTATTTATTTCTTTTATTAAAACTATTTAGTAGTACCAAAAACCGCAATTATTTTCCTACCAACGTAATGACTGCCAGAAATTATTTCGAAATTACCAAATTTAATTTTAATTATAGTACCATTTATTCAAAATTTGATTATTTCATTGTTTTAAGCTACAGTTTTAAAGATAAATGAAAAAATTAAAAATCAATTTTATAAATTAAAATTTATGACTCAATTGTTAAAGTATTAGTTGAAAATATATAGAAAAAATAAATTATATTTTTTTGTAAGATTTATAACATTCGGGATATATAATTTAAAAGTATTAATTTGAATTTATTCACTTCTTTTATTAAAACTAGTAGCAATAAAAACCGCAATTATTTTCCTACCAACGTAATGACTGCCAGAAATTATTTCGAAATTATCCAAATTTAATTTAACTACAGTACCGTTTATTCCAAATTTGATTATTTTATTGTTTTAAGGTGCAGTTTTAAAGATGAATGAAAAAATTAGAAATTAATTTTTTAAATTAAAATTTTTAGAAATACATATTCACTTTTCGCTGAACATAGTTTGAGAAACGCTGTGCTGGATAGTTCTGTACGCATCTACTTAACCGGAAAAAGTTGCATGTACACATTTTTTTGCAATTTTTTAACAAGATTTGTTAATATTAATCTGAAAATAATGAAAATAAATGATAAAAAATTGATGGAAAAATGACACCTTTTTGATTTTTAATTGAGTGGTTAAAGTGCTGTTTGATTTTTTCTGCAAAGAAATGTCAATATGTAGAGATGTTTAAGAATTGATATTCTACATAGATTGTTCTATATAAACTACTATGGAATTAGTCATAGAAGTAGAGAGGATTATACAGAAAAATGGTGTCAATGAAAATCGGATACGTGTTTAAAATAAGAGAAATATGACATTAGTTTTTGACCTCCTCTCATGTGAATACCAATTATACGTTGTCTATAAATTATACACATAATTTCCGATTCAATCTTATCAACTAATTTCATATTCATAGACTGCTAAGTGGACATAATTAATTAGTGGAAATTGTTCTAGATGCACTCGGAACTGAAGCGGGGAGTAGCTGGCGTAGTGATACACCGGATGGACCAGCAACACCGTGTTCAAGTGTTGCTACGCCGACGCCGAGTTCCGGAGGCGATGATTCCGAGATGACATTCACAGTCGGCGCTACAGACACAACACCGTATGCGTGCCAGTTTTGTAGAAAAGCATTTCCGAGACTCAGCTACCTCAAGAAACATGAACAGGTAGTGATTTTATCACAAACAAATTGCATTTATTATATATGGGAAAGCTTTTTTAGTCAACGGGACAGATGTTTTAGTTAAAAATTGCCACAAGGCTTTTTTATTAAACGTTACGGTTTTATGTCTTCTTTAAGATTTTGAATAAGACTTGGAATTGTGTATTAGTACAGGGTCGTTTGATAAGTATGGTAAAAATGCAAGTTAAACACCGTTTTTTTTTCTGAAAAAAAATGATTTTATTTCTCAACATTTATGCTAGTTTAAATAATTTTTATTTTTCTACTACTGTCCTTTATAAATTCATTTAACGAGTCATTTCTATACATTATTTACTATATTTCAATCAAAAAAAAAACAGACAGGCCTGTCCAAATACTCAATATACATGGATCGTATGATAAAAATGATAAAAAAGTTCAACACCGTTTTTTAAAAAAAAATTAGAAAAAGTCGATTCTATTTCTCAATATAGTTTCTATTGAGAGTTATACACTTGGTCCAGCGAGTCGATAATGACATCCTTTTCAACGAAAATTTCTTCTCTCCGAACTAAATGTTCAAGTTTGGGAAAAGGAAGAAGTCACACAGGTCCAAGTCCGGAGAATAGGGTGGATGAGGGATCAAGTAATCATTACAATGATCGATTTGTGGAATGTAGCGTTTTTCTGGTGAAAGAGCAATTTTTTGTGCGCCAATCCTGTCCATTTTTGTTTCAATTCTTCTTTTAAACGGTCGAATAATATTACATAATAGGCTCCTGTTTCCCTTCGTTAAATAGTCGATCAGGCCGATTCCTTGGGAATCCCTAAAAACAATGGCTATCACTTTTTCAGCTGACAAAACGGTCTTCGCCTTCTTCGGCACACTTTCATCAATCGTTGTCCACTGCTTTTACTACTACTTCTACTCAGGTGTGAAGTGATGGATCCATGTTTCACCAATGACGACGAATCGACGCAAAAAGATCTGCTCATTTCTTTCCATTTTTGTGACAATTGCTACAATGCTGGCTTCAAACATTTGTGGAACGTGATCGTGTCGCTTCTGGCTGAAATTTCGCCTATGCTAGTTTAGAAAGTGATACTTGATTCCGTGACGTTACCAAATGAATGATGTCGCCACATCAAAAAAATTTAGCAAAATTATCAAACGACCCTCGTATGTGTACACAATATATTTCAATATATATATATATATATATATATATATTTGTATATATATATATATATATATATATATATATATATTTATATATATATATATATGAAAGGATATATTGAACTTCTAAGTAATATGTATGAAAATGCAAGTGTACCAATCAAGTTTGACAAAGAAACAACAAAAATCAAAATTGAGAAAAGTGTAAAACAGAGAGATGCAATTTCTCAAAAAATGTTAGCAGCAGCCTTAGAAAAAAAATTCAAATCGCTTAACTGGAAAGATGAAGGAATAAAAATAAAATAAGAAATTACTAAGTCATTTTCGCTTTGCTGATAACGAAGTTATTTTTACAAACACTCCTAAAGAATTGGAAAATAAGTGCCAACGTACTTAAAGAAAATGTATGGCTAGTAATTTTGACTTGTTGATAGTCTTTGAAGCAGATAACCAGTCGAGTTTTATAATAAAGTCTTATTATTTATACCAATCATTAGAACGTCCCTTGATAAATAAACATTGTAAATGTCTAATTCATTTTCGAAATCAACACTATAACATTTTTTAAGAAATGAGACACATAGGGATTGAACCATGTTAAAATGAACATGTTAAAATCTTTTTCTAAAAAGAACTAGTAATTTTTTAAAACAGGAATAATTTCTCTTCCTGATAGATAGTAGAGTGTGATAGATAATAATAGAAATTTTATTATTCAAACAATTTTTTCCTCTTAATTGGTTTCTATTTTACTATAAAAAAACGGAAATTTACCAGTACCTCTAATACTATAAACACTGATCATGTACTCATTTAAACTCATAAAAAATTGCTCTTTTTTTTTTTGTACCATCTTTATTTCAATATCCCAATTTGAATCAAAATTAAGAATAAAACCAAAGTTGTTATTAAAACACAGACCGAAAAGTGTACTTTAAAATGATATTAACATGAATACGATAAAATGATATTTTTATGGATATTACATTATTATTATAAGTGAAAATCAATTTATTTTACTATGTTTTTCGGAATGTACCATTTATAGTATACACTGCATATATTTTCTGTTTTATGTGCATTGGTAGAAACGCTACGAGGTCACTGATTTGACAGATGAAAACTAAACCCAAAAATTCCAATCGGAGTTACTTGTGTTACATTGTAGCAGCTCGTTTTTTAAAATGTCTAAGCAGAAAACTCCTAGAAACAAATTTTACATTATCCGGTATACGAATAATAGTTAAAATTCTCTATGCAAACAGTTCTACAGGTTTCCAACTCAAAAGTATACAAGTGAAAGCTAAATTTCTTACTGACAAAAGTTGTGGTCCAATTATATCAAATAAACACTTACAATACTAAAACTATACTCCAATATTCCAACATTTCTGAAAACAATAGACATAAGCTCAAATCAATAGTGCTAATTTCATTCTTTACAATGATGAATCACATGACTATAACAAAAATAACTAGAAAAATCCGTGCCAAAATTAAAATGATAAAAACCGCAACTATTTTTGCACAAATCTAATAATTTCAATTGAAGAAAAACCATTCTATTATCTTCTATTACCGAGATTATAAAGAAGAAAGATTTATAGAATAAGCAACAAGAATCAAGCATAAAATTAATCTTTAATTAATTTTTTAAACAATAGATTAAGGCTAGAATCATTTAGAAATAAAATAATATTTATTATTAAAAAAAAACATTTGAAAAGAAAAAGTGTAGAAGTTTTTTTTGAACAACATAAAATTTATATATTTTGGATATAGGAGTTGTATGTGATGCATTCATCACACGGAGAACTCCTATATCCGAATTATATAAATTTTATGTTGTTTAAAAAAAACTTCTACACTTTTTCTATTCAAATGTTTAATGTAAATGTTTATTTAAATAATCAGTGATTCATCATTATGAATCACTGATTATTTAATATCAATTTTTGTTTATAGGACATAAAATACCTGCCAGCATATAAAAGATTAATATAATTTCGAATTGAAATTATTTAGTATGTATCAGTTTTTTCTTATTAAATGATTTAAATCATTTACTTCATTAGTCTCAAACTCATGTATGTTCACAAATCACCAAATTCAGTTTAAAGACTCAGGCTTTAGACAAAAAAAATCACTAAAAAAAATTTAGCTAGCGAAAAAATGTCTTTTATTTATATTCGAACATAACTCATTTAAATTTTACATTTATTTTTTTTAATGATAATTGTACGATAAAATTTTATAATACTCAGATTATAAATATTTAGTTATTTAAACCTACAAGTCAACATGTGATTTTTATCTTAAGACAATGTTTACTCCAAATCTAAAATTAAAGATTTGAAAATCAATGAAAATCACAGCACATTTTCTCATTATCGACAGTGTATCACGTTATAAAATCAATTAGATTTGCAAAATTGGTTTTCAAAATAATTTCCATAACGATTAAATATTAAACGGGAGTTTAGCTGTTAAATATCAAACATTGGGATTTTCACAGTACTTGGTATTTGATAGAGAATTTTTTTATTAAATATAAAATATATTACAACTTATCTGTTCAAAAAAAAGGTTGGCACTTAACGAAATATCAAACTACAATTAATTTGTAATATTTTCAAGATACCTCGAGAGTCAAATCCAAAGTTTTCATTTCGTATTTTAATTATCACACGCCAGTTGTATCATTTTTGGAATATGAAGACATGGAGACAAAATAAACATTATTATTTCCATTAAAAAGAAGATAGTTTTTTTATAAAAATTAATAATACCTTCTTCTTATACCCATTGCACAAAAGTTTCACTTCTACCGTGTGGTTTTCCACGCACACATTTTTTTTATATAATTTATTTGCAAAATCGGATCGAAATTGTGAAAATTGAAAAAAATATTCGACCGATGATATTTGTTTTCTCGGTATTAAAAAAATAGAAAACTGATTTTTCTGTATTATAAAAAAACACAATTGTATGAATATTTTTTCCACTGCCTGTATATGAATTGAAATGATATTAATCCGTCGAGATGTTTATAAATACAAGCACGTAAGATGACAGAAAGAAAGCCGCAAAGCAAACGTACGATCATTTTATAAAGATTACAAGACATCGTCTTGTTGCCGCTACTCGGTTTAGTTTCGAAAGATTACTGTTGATCCTTCGCACTGTACTGCTTATCACAATTACACAATCTTTAATTGCTGTTGACGGTGTACGGTCTTTTACAAATGATTCAAATAGACATCAAGCATCTGGCTTTTCGATACAGTTGTTTCATTCACTGGTTGTATATTAGCGATTTTTTTATTGAATTAATTCAAATGCAAAGAGGGAACGTTTTGATTTTTATTATAGAAAAAGAGTATTCTTTAAAAAATTTTAAGAAATAAATATTTTTCGAAAAAATACAAGAATTGGAATAAATTTATTAGGTTGGTGCAAAAATAATTGCAGTTTTTACGCGGTTTGAAAGTGGTATAAGTCCATTTATTCATAGATTAAAATATTTAACACTAGATTTACGGGACGCGTCAATTTGACCCAATTCAGGTTTCATGAGCAGAATTAAAAAAAAACTGTTACTATTTAGCACCGAATTTTTTTACTGAATTTTTATATTATCATAGTACGAATATACGAGGTCAGACAATTAAGTAATGCGCCCGATTTTTTTTTCTCGGCCTGGGGTAACACTGCGAACCTGTAACTCCGCCACCGTAATAGCAGATCCCTACTCTCTCGATTGAGACCTTGACCACCCTCGTACGATCATTTCTTCGCCAGCTGTTTAGTGTTTTGTAACAACGCGCGAGTAGTGCATGTCACGAAAATGGAACAGAGAAATTTAGAGCAACGGTGCGTGATAAAATGTTGTGCAAAACTCGGCGAAACCGCGACAGAAACTTATGAAAAAGTGCTTAAAGTGTATGGTAGTGATGCCCTGAGTCGTAGTCAGGTGCTTCGGTGGCATGCCGATTTTAAAAAAGGCCGTGAGAGAAGAAGGCGAGAAGGAGCAAGTCCAAAGTGAAAACCATGTTGATTTGCTTCTTCGACAGTAAAGGGGTGGTTCACAAAGAGTTCGTACCACCTGGACAAACCGTAAATCAAGTATTCTACCGCAATGTGCTCGAAAAATTACGAAAAAGGGTGCTCAGAGTGCGTCCAGAGATCGCGAAGACTTGGGTTCTGCATCACGACAATGCTCCCTGTCACTGTGCGTTCAGTGTCTCTCAGTTTTTGGCGTCTAAAGGCATCGCAACGTGACCACAACCGCCCTATTCACCGGACATGTCACCCTGCGACTTTTTCCTATTCGCTCATATGAAAAAATTCGTCAAAGGTCGACATTTTGACTCCGTTGAAGATATCCAAGAATCTGTGACGAGGGTACTCGGAGAGGTCCCACAAGAAGTGTTTCAGAATTGTTACGAAAACTGGAAAACTCGCTGGAATAAGTGTATAGATGCGGGAGGGGACTACTTTGAAGGGGATCGCAGCGATGTACCTTAATTTTTAAATATACTCGATTTTTGAATTTTGTCGCATTACTTAATTGTCTGACCTCGTATATTCAAAGTTTCGTTTTTCTCAAACTTTCAGTTTTGAAATTAAAAATGTGTATACTTATCTCTACGACACGGATCAATTTGATGCATGAAAGCATTACTGTAGGAAATAAACATGAACGTGATTAAAGAGTTAGTTTTTCAATAAAGTAAACGTCAAACGTACATATAAACAATGCAGTGGTGTTACTTCGAACCCGATATCTCAAATCTGAAGAGGGTGGTACGGCGTCACTGTTCATGTCTTAAGTTGGAAAATCCTGATTACAGAAAGGGATAAGTATCAGAAGAAAAAACGAAACTCAGTATGTGAGTTGCAGTCATAGAGTGAAGACATTTTTGAAGTTACAGTTACTATTAGTTTGTGGATTCAAGAAGAAAGTACTATTGCATTTTGTGTATTAATAATATTATTTTGAAATTCAATTTTATACTGTTTTGACAAATAGTCCTTCTTTATTCATCCGAATGTCTAGAAGAGATTGGTATCATGCTACAAAAAACAGTGAGTGTAAGTGAGGAATGGTCTGGAACAAGCTGTGAAGAGGAAGAAAATGAAGCGATTGAAAACAAGGATGAAATTGAGATTCTCGAATCAGATGAAAGTGGACAAACAGAGGAATCGTCAGATAGTAAAGAGGAACATTTCCAGAATTTTCATCAAAGCAGGAAAAGGATGCATATCTCATTTGATTCTGAGTCAGAGAACGACCCAAATATTCCCAAATCATCCCAAAATTTGGATGCAGTCTGTGATACAGAAATTGCGGTAGATGGAATAATTTGGAAGAAATTGGAAGTAGACGGATTTAGTGGTAGACCACTTGTCCACATAATATTCAAAAACATCACAAGTCCTACTGGCTAAGCAAAAAGAAATGTGATGTAGTGTAAGCAGTGGCTTTTACTTGATAATAAGCAAAAACATGATAGAATTTATAAAATGTTGTACCGAAGCAGAAGCACGTCGTGTTTTAAAAAGTGATTGGACAATTTCAATCACCAAGCTACTTGTGTTTATTGTAATTTTATATGCTCGGGGAGCATATGAAGCAAAATCACTAAACGCTTTTTATTTATGGTCCAAAAAATGGGAACCTGCTTTCTACTCGAGCACAATGCCGAAAGATCAATTTATGCAAATTCTTCGATTCGTAAGATTTGATAAAAGTACAAATGCCTGCCAAATCGGATATTGTAAAAGAAACAGAAGCAACAACGCCTGTACAAAGTGTAAAAAAATTATTTGATGAAAGTGTGTAAATAAAATTCAGTATGTGTGTAAAAGATGCGCGGAATGAATGTTTAATATTAAAATAATGTTGAATATTATAAATTTAATATAAATATATATCTCGTGGTTTCATTTATAAGTTAATAGTGTATAATTATGTTGCTTTTTTAAGTTATTTTTTAAAATAAAATGTATGATTTCGTTCATGTGTCAAATTGACGTGTGTCCGTAGAGATAGGTACACAACAATCACCGTAAACCTAGTGTTAATAATTTTTCATTCCTTCCATAAACTCAAAACAATTTTCTTATCACAAAAAATTAATAATCGATAATTTACATTTTTAACACACATTTCCGGTTTGTTAACTGGAACCAAAATCCACTTTCCCTAAAACTACTCTCGAATATGTTCAATAAGTTATTATTGATGATCAGTTATTATTTTGGAGACATGTTTTTCAAACAAAATATTTCAAATAATGTTTCACTCTTTCCATAAACTCAAAACAATTTTCTTATCACAAAAAATTAATAATCGATTATTTACATTTTTAACAAACAGTTCCGGTTTGTTAACTGGAACCAAAATCCACTTTCCCTAAAACTACTCTCAAATGTGTTCAATAAGTTATTATTGATAATTAGATATTATTTTGGAGACATGTTTTTAAATCAAAATGTTCTTCATTTTGATACTTCTCTGTAGAGATAGGTATATAAAAATCATCGAAAACCTAGTGGTAAGGGTTTACGTTTCATGTTAAATGTTCATTTGTTAATCTTAATCTAAAATTTTATTAGTTTTTAACCCTTTACGGTCGAATATCGCCAATAAGCAGCATCTCACTTACTAGGTCGAATATACAAAAACTTAATCACATTTTTATTTTCAAATAATTAATATTATTCTTCAATAAAATCTAAAATTCCATTAAACACAATATTTTTTACTTAACATCTCATATTTAACTCTCCACCATATAATTTCACTTTATACAAATATATATATATATATATATATATATATATATATATATATATATATATTCGACTCAATGAGAAATAGAGTTAAAAATGTTCTCATCCACAAAGGGTTAAAAAGAAAAATAATTGTTTACATTGGTATGTACTACCAAATTTTGCTAAAAATTTTACTGTAAATATTAGATTGGTGCTGAAATAATTACGGTTTTTATCATTTTAAATTTGGCGCCGATTTTTCTAGTTATCGTTATATTTTATTAGTCATGTTGAACAAAATTTTAAATTAGAGAAATTAAAAAAAATATTTTTTATATAAGAAACTTGGAATCATTTGGCAGAAACTATTTTATTAATATCGGTTTAATTATCGGTTATTTTATTAATATCGGTTATTAATATGTAGTTTGTTGTGAAAATGATTTTTTGACTATAGATGTTAAATGTTTATTTATCAATCTTGACCTTTATGAAATGTTATTAGTTTTTAAAAAGGAAAATAATTGTTCACACAGTTATGTAGTACCAAACGTTACCAAGATGTTTACTGAAAACATACTCATTCCAATAAAATGTTCTGGCAAGTACAAATAAAAATCTGGTATAATAACTTCATTATATTTTTTTCAGCATCGTTTTGCATTGAATTTCAATCAATTCCATTTGGATGTTTCTTGTTACTTATTTAGTGTTAAAAGAAAATGGAACATCAAATAGTAAAAAATCATTTTCACATGTCTTAAATCTTTTAAATCTGTTCTCAAATTCAATAATAACTATTGAATGTTTGAAGCATATTTGCTAAAATCATAGCCGTAATATATTTTAATTAAAATATTTCCTGATATTTTTCAATTAATTCTATTAATAAACCTAATTATTACTTGAATCTTTATTCAAATAAACCATCATTTAGCTATAAAACTAGCTTTACTTCAAACAATTAATATCTGTTTAACCAGAAGTAAATTAATTAAACCTTTCTGATTTTCTTATATCTTATTTCTAATTATGTTAGGTGGAATATTAGTTTTATTTATTTATATAACCAGTTTAACTTCAAATCAATCATTTTCAATTTCAATCAAAAATCTTTTATATAATATTTCTATAACCTTATCAGTAATTTTAATCACATTAATTAATTTTTTCCTTCTTCAATTTTAATAAATATTGATATAATCATTATTGAAAACATTACTTTTAATGAAAATTGTCTTAATTTAATTAAATTATACAATTTTCCAACAATAAATTGAAGCCTTTTAATTAATTACTTATTTTTAACATTAATTATTGTTGTAAAAATTACTAATATTTTTTTTAGACCCTTATGATAAATAAACTCTCGAATAAACCTAAAGATCTAACACACCCTTTATTTAAAATTATTAATTCTTCTTTAATTGATCTACCAACCCTCTCAAATATCTCAGCCTGATGAAATTTTGGATCTTTAGTAGGATTATATTTAATTATTCAAATTTTAACAGGATTATTTTTAGCTATACACTATACAGCTAATATTGAAATAGCTTTTTCTAGAGTAGCCCATATCTGTAAAGACATAAATTATGGTTGATAACTACGAACACTTCATGCTAATGGAGCCTCTTTTTTTATTGTATCTATTTCCATATTGGATGACGATTATATTATGGATCCTATAAATTTATTCATACTTGAATAATTGCGGTTTTATTACTATTTGTTGTTATAGGTACAACTTTTATAGGATATGTTCTCCCTTAAGGACAAATATCATTTTGAGAAGCAACAGTTATTGCAAATCTTCTTTCTATAATCCCATATTTAGGTACTATATTAGTTCAATGAGTATGAAGAGGGTTTTCTGTTGATAATACTACTTTTTTAACACGTTTTTTTTCACTTTTCATTTTATTTTACCTTTTTTTGTATTAGCTTTAACAATAATTCATTTATTATTCTTACATCAAACAGAATCAAACAATCATTTAGGAATTAATTAGAACTTTGACAAAATCTCTTTTCATCCTTATTTTTTTTCAAAGACCTTATCGGATTTCTAATTCTAATAATAACTCTAACTATTCTAACCCTATTAAATCCTTATCTCTTAGGAGACCCTGATAATTTTACACCAGTAAATCCTTTAGTTACTCCAGTTCACATTCAACCAAAATAATATTTTTTATTTCTTTACGCAATTTTACGTTCAATCTCCAATAAATTATATTATATATATATATATATATATATATATATATATATATATATACTTCTATAAATTGCAATGTTTTAAAAAATTATTTGATATTTTTCAAATTCCATTTTATTATTTTAATAAAATCAACTTTCAGTTTAGGGCATTGGATCGCATTCTAGAATCTTGAGGACTACATATTTGACACCACTGCTTTACTAGATGTTAAATTATCTTCGAATATGATTTAATTAATAATGATTAATATTTTTTCGTCCTAGAGCCCAATCAATTTCAATAAATGTCACAAAATCATCAAATCAGTTTTTGAAGATGATTCGAATTTTTTTTCAGTTTGTGGATTGAGGAAATAATTCATGTGTGAAAGTGAATTTAGCCACAGTACACAAATAATATAATAAAAATAAATACAAGTATTTTCTTACAGACACACAGCGATCAAATGCCGTTCCGATGTGAATTCTGTTCAAGACTTTTCAAACATAAAAGATCAAGAGATCGTCATATTAAACTTCATACAGGAGATAAAAAATACAGATGTTCCCATTGTGAAGCGGCGTTTTCGAGAAGGTAAATATATTTATATATGTTCTCTCTCTCTCTCTCTATATATATATATATATATATTAGGTTGGAACAAAAATTCGTAGCGTTTTTGAATAGATGTATTTGGACAGGTGATATTCCAACGTTTCTTTCTCTGATGTTCTTGTGCAATTTTGTGAATTTTAAGTCTATTAAGTTTAGAATTAAAAATGGAGGAATATAAGGTGAATTGTCATTTGATTCTATTTTATTTCCGGAGAGGAAAAGTGTTGCACAGACAACAAAAAAGATATTTTCCGTTTATAAAGAAGGGGCCTTAGCTGGAAGTGTTTTTCGAAAATGGTTCACTTGGTTCAGAGATGGAAAATTAGATCTAGAGGATCGAGAGCGTTCCGGTATACTTGCAATTGTCGATAATAATAAAATTGCAACACTTATTAAAAATAATCAACTTTACATGACACAGGACATGGTAGAGATACTCTAAGTATGTTGTGAGATATTTGGAGACACTTGGATATGTGAATCGCTATGATGTTGTGGTGCCTCATAATTTAACTGAAATAAATTTAATGGAATGAATTTCTATCAATGATACGCTCCTTAAAAGAAACAAAAATTTCCAGTTTCTGAAACGATTAATCACGGGTGATGAAAAATGGATCATCTACAATAATGTGGATCGAAATAGGACTTGGGAAAAATGAAATGAGCCTCCGTTAGTCACTAGAAAAGCAGGTCTTCATCCGAAGAAAGTAATGTTGTGTATCTTGTGAGATTGAAGGATGTTGTGTATTAAAAACTTCTCCCAAATAATCAAACAATAAATTCGAAGAAGTATTGTGTTCAATTTGGCCAATTAAAGGTGGAAATCGATCAAAAGTGTCCAGAATTGGCCAATTGGAAATGGTATCGTCTTCCATCAAGACAACACTAGACCTCACGTCTCTGTGTAGACCTGGCAAAAATTGATGCAGTTTGACTGGGACGTTCTACCTCACCCCCCCCATATTCATATGATCTTACACCTTCAGATTAACATTTGGTATGGTCCCTATAAAATTCCCCCAATAAAAAAAACTGAACATCCTTGGAAGTGTTCGGAAACCATCTGGATCAATTTATCATTTAGAAAGATGCCAAGTTCTGGGAGGACGGAATTGCGAAACTACGAGAAAGATGATGAAGGATGATAAATCAAAATAGCATATATGTATTAGAATAAATATATGTACAAATAAGTAAACAATGTTTTTGTATTTCACCTTAAAAACGTTAAGAAATTTTTTTCAACCCAGTATATATATATATATATATATATATATATATATATATATATATAAATAAAGTACAAATATATATGAATATATATATATAATGATCAACAATCAATTATTGAATTCTATAATCAACTTATTCTCTTGTTTGTGAAATGATTAAAAATTGATTTATGAAAGTATTTTTTTCGACAGTATGAAAAATGTATTAAATTTATATATATATATAGAATATATATATATATATATATATATATATATATATGAAGTATAAATATATATGAATATACATAAAATGACAATCAATTATTGAATTTTACAATCAACTTTTTTATTGTTTGTGAAATGATTAAGAATTGATTTATGAAAGTAATTTTTTCCACAGTGTAAAAAATGTATTAAATTTATATATATATATATATATATATATATATAAATGAAGTATAAATATATATATATATATTTGAAGTATACATGTATATGAATGTATATAAAATGATCAACAATCAATTATTGAATTCAATAGTCAACTTTTTTTCTTGTTTGGGAAATGATTAAAAATTGATTTATGAAAATGTTTTTTTCTACAGTATGAAAAATGTACCAAATTTATGTATATATATATATATATATATATATATATATATAAATATTTGAAGTATACATATATATCAATATATGTAAAATGATCAACAAGCAATTATTGAATTCAATAATCATCTTTTTTTCTTGTTTGTGAAATGATTAAAAATTTATTTATGAAAGTATTTTTTTCCACAGTGTAAAAAATGTATTAAAATTATATATATATATACAAATAAATAAATATTTGAAGTATACATATATATCAATGTAGGTAAAATGATCAACAAGCAATTATTGAATTCAATAATCAACTTTTTTTCTTGTTTGTGAAATGATTAAAAATTTATTTATGAAAGTATTTTTTTTCACAGTGTAAAAAATGTATTATATATATATATATATATATATATATATATATATATATATATATATATATATATATATATAAATGAAGTATAAATATATATGAATACATATAAAATGATCAACAATCAATTATTGAATTTTATAACGAAATTTTTTTCTTGTTTGTGAAATGATTAAAAATTTATTTATGAAAGTATTTTTTGCCATAGTATGAAAAATGTATTAAATTTATATATATATATATATATATATATATATATATATAAATAAAGTATAAATATATGTGAATATGTATAAAATGATAAACAATCAATTTTTGAATTCTATAATCAACTTTTTTTCTTTTTTGTGAAATGATTAAAAATTGATTTATGAAAGTATTTTTTTTCCACAGTATGAAAAATGTATTAAATTTATATATATATATATATATATATAAAATGTTCAACAATCAATTATTGAATTTTATAATAAACTTTTCTTTCTTGCTTGTAAAATGATTCCAAATTGATTTATGAAATTTTTTTCCACAGCGTAAAAAATGTATTAAATATATATATTTATATATATATATATATATATATTTAAATGAACTATAAATATATGTATATATATATAAAATGATGAACAATCAATTATTGAATTTAATAATGAACTATTTTTCTTGTTTGTAAAATGATTAATAATTGATTTATGAAAGTATTTTTTTCCACATTACGAAAAATGTATTAAATTTATATATATATATATATATAGATATTAATGAAGTATAAATATATATGAATATACATAAAATGACCAACAATCAATTATTGAATTTTATAATCAACTTTTTTTCTTGTTTGTTAAATGATTAAAAATTTATTTATGAAAGTATTTTTTTCCATAGTATGAAAAATGTATTACATATATATTTATTTATATATATATATAAGTGCTCTCTATAAAAGATTTATCAACAATTATAATGAATAATATTAACTCAGTTTGATTTTGAATCATCTATTTATATAGTAATATAAAAATAAATATTACGAAAATAATATATTGTTATTCCAATTCTAAAAAATAATTATTCAACATTTTTGATTAAAAAGTCAAAACTAGAGGGTCAATAATCAATTATTGAACATTTTTTATAAAAAGTATGAATTCATTTCCATCCCACAAATCACAAAAGAATATTTCTGATCATATTTGATTATTGCTTATATTGGTTTACATTCCGATTGAATGATCCACATAGAGTATTATAGGAATAATTGTTTTCTAAATATTTTTTATCAGAAATTCTTTTTGTGGTGTGAAAAATGATGCATGTGTGAAAATGAATTTAATCAGTGTCAAAAATGTATTGTGAAAATACTATTTGTACAAGTAATAGTTTAATATTTTATAAAATATAAAAAAAATGTTTTATTTCGATTTCAGCGATCACTTAAAAATCCATTTACGAACACATGACAATGGCAAACCGTTCCAGTGTATTGTTTGTAATCGTGGATATAACACTTCAGCAGCGTTAACATCTCATATGCAGAGTCATAAAAAGCAACAACAGACACAACAGCAACAAAACCAACAACAAAGTCAACAGCAACAATCAGATATGGCTACTGGAAGTACAACGACGAGTGTTGAACCTGTGTCTGGCCAAACGCGGCCATGTAGCACTGAAGATAATATGACAAGTTTGCAATCCTCGCACCACTGTTACCAGTGTTCAAATAGTTTTCATAAAATTGAAGAATTACAGGTAAATGACTTTTTTTTTTATTTTTATGTAGCATTTTTTCTATCTATCCATGTGTCTATCTATCTATCTATTCATCTATCAATCCATCTATCCATATATCTATCTGTCTGGTTAATCTATCTATCTATCAATCATCTATCTATACGATGGTGGTCCCAGAAGTATCCGACCCAACAAAGAAAACACAAAAATTTTGGAAAAAGATACATTTATTTTTCAACACAATCTCCTTTCAGCTCTATACACTTTTCCCAGCGATGTTCAATAAGTTCGATACCCTTTTTATAATAAGAACTGTCTTGCTCCTCAAAATACCCATTAACTACCGACATCACTTCTTCATCGTTGGGAAATCTTTGACCACTGAGCCATTTTTTCAAGTTTGGGAACAGAAAATAATCCGAGGGGGCTAAATCTGGCGAATAGGGTGCATGAGGTAATTCAAACTTTAATTCATTAATTTTGTCCATTGCAATAACGGATTTGTGAGCTGGTGCATTGTCTTGATGAAACAACACTTTCTTCTTAGACAAATGCGGCCGTTTTTGCTTGATTTCTTCGCTCAAACGTTGCAATAAGTTCGCATAATACTCGCCGTTGATAGTTTTTCCTTTTTCAAGATAGTCAATGAAAATTATCCCACGCGCATCCCAAAAAACCGACGCCATGACCTTGCCTGCAGATGCAACGGTCTTCGCCTTCTTTGGAGCCGGTTCTCCCTTTTCAGTCCATTGTTTTGATTGTTCTTTTGTCTCGGGTGTGAAGTGATGGACCCATGTTTCATCCATGGTTATGAAACGGCGCAAAAATTCTGCTTTGTTGCTGTGAAACTTCGCTAAACACTCAATTGAAACATCTTCACGACACTGTTTTTGCTTCAGTGTGAGCAAACGCGGCACCCATCTTGCACACAGCTTTCTCATGTCCAAATTTTCAGATAATATGCGATGTACCGCACTTTTTGAAATGCCTACTATGTCTGCTAGCTCGCGCACTTTCAGACGATGATCATCCAGTACCGCTTTGTGGATTTTCTTCACCATTTCTGGAGTCGTCACTTCATTTGGTCGATCACTGCGATGCTCGTCTTGGCAGCTCGTACGGCCTCGTTTAAACTCTGCTACCCAATATTTCACTGTTGTAAACGAAGGAGCAGACTCACCCAGAGTAGAATCCAGTTTAGCTTTTATATTAGTTGGGCTGAGGCCTTTCAAATAAAAGTATTGTATCACGTAACGATGACCAATTTTCTCCATTTTCACAAATTCACTGAAAACGTTCACTATTGATGGCTGCCAAACAAATACTAAACAACGTGGCGTCCTCAAACTTGAAACATATGCTCTATAGATTGTGTACTTTCTAATACAGTGATATTTTTCAAACAACTACCGTCATCTCTAGGTCAGGCCGGGTACTTCTGGGACCACCCTCGTATATCTATCTATCAATCTTTACAAGTTCGATTTTTGATTAGAACGTTTAACTAAAACAAGTTTTTTGATCAGAAACTTTTTTCTGATATATAAAATGAACGAAGAATTCATTTCTGATAGTGAATTTAGAAACAATTATATTTTAATAAAAATTAAATGGAGAGAAATCAAATAATTTGGAAATATATATTTGATATCGGTTAGAAATTTTGACCAGAATTAAATTTTTTACCAAAAAAAATGTTCTGGTTTTTGGAACGAGTAGAAAATTCACTTGTGAAGTGATTTTAACCACAATGAAAAAGAATCAATTTAGCAATTATTGAACTTAGAGAAATCAAATAATTTTAATTTTGATCAAATTTTTATCCAGAATAATCTGTTATTATACTGGGTTGGTAGAAAAATAATTGCGGTTGGTTTCTGAATTCTACCCTTAATTATTTTCAATGAAAGTGGGATTTCATCGTGTTCGTGTTAAAATCATTTTAAAGTACATTTTTCGGTATGTATTTTGGTAACATCGACTTTGGTTTTGATACTAATTTTGCTTCAAATTGGGCAATTGAATTCAAGATGGAAAAGAAGCTAATAAGAGCAATTATTTGTATGAGTTCAAAACGAGTGGTAAAAAATCAGAAACTGCTCCTAAACTAAACGATGCTTTTGGTGTGAGTACTGTTAAGGAATAAACTGTGAAATGGTGGTTCCAAAAATTTTCTTACTGGGGACAAGAGCCTTGAAGATGAAGAAGGTCGCAAGCGTCATTCTTCAGTTTATAACAACCAACTGAAAGCATTAGTTGGATCATAATCACACACAACAATTCCAGAGCTTGCACAAAAGTTAGATGTTAGTCATCCAACTGTTCTGGACCACTTAAAACAGCTAGAAAAATCAAAAAAGTGAAAAATGTATATGAATATGAAATTCGTAAACCGTAATTATTTTTCTACCAACTTAATATCTATCCAGTATGATTATTGTCTATGGCTTCAGTTTTTATAATTTCCAAATTGAGGAGGTTAGTTAATTATTCACAGCACTGTATATTAAAAAAAGAAGAGAAAAAAAAACACATTCGACGTAATAAAACACATTTATATGCATATTTTAAATAGTATTGTCATTTTAATTAATACTAATGAAGCAAATAAATTGATTTTGAACTTCATTGACCCTGCTTGTACATAAATGTTTTTATTTATTTACTGACTAAATAATATTAACGTGAATCATATATATATATATATATATATATATATATATATTAAATAATTTCAAATATTATTGACTTGCATATTTTCATACTTGCAATCTAATTCCACGAAAAAGTTCTTATAAAATCCTATTTTCAATTAAATATGTCGGTGTAGATACCAGTGAATGAAATGTAAAGATTCAATTAAAATTATTAAATGTTTTATTTAATTAAATATAGATATAGGATTTGTCTCATCTAAAGAAATAAAATATTTATTGTAAATTTCTCTTTTTTAAATTTAACCGTTTTAGTGCCAGTCAGCGCGATCGCGCTGTTCTTAATTTATACCGAAAGTGTCACTACATCGAGTCGCGATTCTCAATTGATCGTATACTCGAATTCTGTTGTAGTGTGTTAGTCAGAAGCGCGATCGCGCCGAATTGTATTTGTCGAAGCGCTATCGCGCCGCGTGACACTATTTAGTAAGATTTTTGTAAAGCACTTAAGCGGTTAAACAGAAAATAAAGACATTGAATATATCAACATTAAATATTTTTTAATTATAAATTTTCTCACAGAACCACATTGTCACATGTCATAAGGTGGATTCAACTCCATCCCCGAGTACAAATATCAATGAAGTGACAGCACCATCGCCGAATGAACAGAATTACGTAACGAAACTCTCATACAGTCCTAAACTGGCTTGCATGTATTGCACTCAAGACAGTTTTACGACAATGGAAGAATTACAGTCGCACGTTCAATCGACACATAAATCAATATTGAATGGCGATCTACCTGAATTCTCTCCGTCAAGAAAACTATCTTATTTAAAAACCTCATCGCCTACGATTTACTCATCGATTACACAATTCAAAAGTAGTCCATCACCGAGCCATTTCCAATACCAATGTGACCTTTGCACGATGCGTTTCAGTTCCTTTCAGAATTTACAAATACACATGTTTAGTTCACATAGATGTAGTGGTGTTTTACCGCAAGCTATATGTCCTTACTGTTCACTCCCGTTTCAAACTGTTGAAATGTTCGCCGAACACTGTACACGGGTCCATCGTACGAAGAACACATCGTTGTCGTTACAACCGGAACAGATCAAACCAACAGATCTGACAAAGAAGACGTCGGAAGAACGAAGCACGAAACGGTTGAAGAAAACAGATTCGCATGTAGATACAACTCCAGCTTCTTCGTCCTCATCGACACCCACGAACATACAGTACGAGCATATCGGAACTTATTTATGTAATCAGTGCGATGCAGCCTTACCAGATTTCGAATCGTTTCGGTCACATCTCAAATTACATATTGAACAGACGGACGGATTGAGGAATAATTTACACGAACACAGGAATATCGTACTGGATATGTTAAAAGAATCAGTTGTTTTACCATGTCCACATTGTAATCAAACGTTTAAAGAGCCAGGATCACTTGAAAGACACTTATGTACACATTTCTTTGCAACAGTTACGGAATATGTGTGTAGGAGTTGTTCGAAAACGTTTCCAACTCCTGATGAATTACAGAAGCATCTGATGGATATCCATGCACATCATCTGTACAGATGTTCGTTATGCAGAGAAATGTTTGATTCGAAAGTAGCGATTCAGGTGAGTCCTTTTTTATTGTATTATCAAATGAATATTAGCTGGGACATTTTTAAACATTTTATTGGCAATATGGAACATATGGAAATAAAACAAAATAAAGAATATCCTTAAAGGCCTTGTAATTTTGCACTATCAGGTCAGTCTGTAAACTCGTGCATATTCTTGATAAATTTTTAAACGATGCAAATAAAAAATATTTTACTATTTTAATACTAGAACTAACGACAGTTAAAACGAAGTTATTTCTATCAAAAGCAGTTAAAATGAGCGTTAATTTGAAAAAAAATAGTTATTATTAGATTTATTGCAGTATTTTTATTAGAAAACCAATATTTAAAAGGAAGTAGTTCTGTAAATTAAGTATTTAGTTTCCATAAATGAGGTCACTAAAACCACTTGAGGGGTGACAGAAGAGCTCAATTTTAATCATTCAACAGTTTTTTAACATTTGAGCTTAATTTTAAAAACAAAAAAAAAACTGGATAAATGTAACCATCCCTTTCTTAACACTAGAACTACCGACAGTTAAGACGAAGCTATTTCTACCAAAACCAGTCAAAATGACTGGTCTTTAAGAGATTCGTAATAATAGAATATTTTTATATTAATTGACTTATTAGTTTAGACTTATTAATATGGAATTCAATATATAAAATTGTCTAGATTTTGTACAAATATTTTGAAATTAAACATTCAAATAGAAAGGATTTCATTGGAACTTGTATTAAATCGATGATGCAAATTATCATACTTTTCTAAAATTAGAATTAATATTAACACTAGAAGTACCGACAATTAAGATGAAGCTTTTACCAAAACCAGTCAAAATGACTGGTCTTTAAGAGATTCGTAATAATAGAATATTTTTATATTAATTGACTTATTAGTATCTTACAAAAGGAATTCCATGTGATGTAGTACATTTTTGGTATTACATATTAACTCATTTGAGATCATGTTCCCTAAATGAGGATTGGCACATTTTATCAATTACACATCAATGAGAATAATAAGTATAATAAAGAATATATGCTTTGGTAAAAAAAATGAAAATAAATTTTCATTTCAAAGTTAAGTTATTCTTATATTATAAACTAAATTATTAGGTATAAAAAGTGATAATTTGTCACATTTCTTACAAACGCAGTTTTTCCTTTGAGTGCATTTTCCGCATACATATTTTTTACAGATATTACAAATGATGGTAGTCTTATTATTATTACAGTACTCTATTTGACACCATTTGCGTGAACAAAGTGAGCTCTTTGAAGTTGTTTGTACATTAGTTTCTCGTGATTCCATCCCTGGTTTTGCATTTTCAATGGAATTTTCAGTAGCAAGTTCATCTGCTAGTTGAAACATAAATTCACCTTTCATAGTCTTTTCTTGGCATATCCTGTTCGACCGGGTACGTCTTTGAAAATATAATGAAGTTGTAATCTTCCAGGACTAGACCTTTATTGTATATTCTCTCAACTGGTTCCGTCTGCAGCAATTTCATTTCGATGACCTTATAGTATACTTTCATTTTCATCTTCAGAACTTGAAAGCACTCGAGCACATATTCTTTTATGTAAATTGAAAATATTTTCAAATTCACCATCACTTTCTGAGAACTCCTAAGCATTTTTTTGGTCTAAAAGCTCATTACCACTATTCTCACTATCAAAAAGTTCATCGTGAATACCGCATAGTTCATTTTCAATTTCTTCTAATTCACATTCACGTCATAGAGTTCATCATCTTCGATATCAGAGAATTCCATTGGTATATCGTTCAGTTTTTCCAATAATTCGGAGATTTTCAATCGTTTTTCCATTTTCAGGATTTATAAAAATAAAATAAAACTAATGATTATATAACATTTATATTTGTATTACTTTTTCTCATCTCACAGTAATTGAAATAATATGTCGTTTATTATAATTTATATAATTATTTTTTTATTATTTATTGTATTATACATTCAACAAAAACTTCAATACACATTCTTCGTCTCCAGATCTAAATGAACGACTAAATATATTTTCGAATGAATTCATTAGTTTTGTATTACCATCATGATCGATCCGGAATTTTCCTGATAATTTTCACCATCATACTGAATGATACGCAGTAAAAATTCTAAGAACGTGTGAGAAGTTGTACAAAACGATTAAACTGGTTGATTCGTGTTCGGTAAACAGATTGCAAGACACTTTTACACTTTCACAGGTAGTAGTCATTTTGACTGGTATTGGTATAAGTACACATGATATAAAATTATTTTGATTTTGAATAAAAAAAATAAAAATAAAATTCATTATACTATTTCTTTAGTTATCGCGGCAAAATTCATGTCATCATTGCGAAAAAAATATATAACATGAAGTAGAAATTTTAAAATAAAATTGTAAAATCAGTAATTTTGACTGGTGTGGTTGTTCTAGTGTTAATAAATGATATATTTTCTTTCATTATCAACAGCTTGTTGCTATTTTATAGGTAATTTTTTAATTCCATTTATGTAAAAAGACGCTAAATTTGTTACAAAAAAAACATGAAATTTCTTTTCCACTTTATCTTTTTTATTTAATTTGTTTCACGATAATAAATTCTGAATAGATAAAAATAAATGATAATCACTGGGGGAAATATCTGGCGAGTAAAGAGGAAAAGGCAGAAGCTCTCAATTAAAGTTTCTAATTTTTTGTAGTGTTTGTGCCATTTGTGGTCTAGCATTATCATGGTGGAACAAAACCTTTTTGATATTCACTAATCACGGGCGTTTTTTAATCAATGCTGAGTTTAAACGTGAAAGCTGTTGTCAATTAACATTTGAATTAATCGTTTGATTTGGTTCGAATAGTTCAAATTGGATCACACCGTACATATCCCACCAAACAAACAAACATTTTTTTGGATACATTTTTAAATTCATTCTTTTGCAGACTTGAAAGCTTTTATTTTGGTTCTTGTGGTTTGAAAGCTTTTATTTTGCTACTACACGCTTGATTTCACTGAGATGACATTTAAGCTATTTTAAAAATACTTTTTAATAGGTTAAAGATCTTTTTTCATAACTTGAAATTAGATTTCATATTAAACCAATTCGATACTAGGCAATGAAAGAAAATCTAAACTTTTTAAACTTACAATAGAACGGCTAGAATCGAAGTTATGACCGATTTAACATTTTATGCTCACCCTCGAAACTTACACTACCAAATCAACGTTAGTATCTGAGATAGCAGAACTGAGAAGGAGTGGAAGAATTTTTGTAAAGTTGGCATACAAAGTGTTAAAAAAAATGAAATAAAAATTGTTCCAAGTAGTATTCATATATTCTTAGAGTTCTTGAAAAAGAGAAAGAAATTTCCAATCATTAAAGCTCTAAAATATGAAAATAAAGTTTTAAGGTGCCAACTTCACTCAGTATACAAACAATTAAAAATGTGCATTTTAACGACTATACTGAGCTCATCTAGAATAGTTCTAGAGTTTCTGAAAATGAAAAAAAAATGGCCCAATCAATAAAGGAAATATAATAGAAATAAACTTTCGGGCTGCCCAATTCATACATCATACAACAATTTAAAATGAGTATTTTCAATTTGCGTGAAATTCATTGCCCGAAATTTTATTTTCAATTTTTTGACCTTTAATGATTGGAAATTTTTCTCCTTTTCAGGAACTCTAGAAATATTCTAGATGAGTTCAGAACAGTCGTTGAAATGTGCATTTTTAATTGTTTGTATACTGCGTGAAATTGGCACTCTAAAATTTTATTTTCATATTTTAGGCCATTAATGATTGAAACTTTTTTTCCTCTTCAAGAACTCTAGATTTATATGAATGCTACTTGGAATATTTTTTATTTTCTTTTTTTAACACTGTATGTCAACTTCGTAGATATAGTGGTAGATTATAAGTTAGGTCAAAGACTAGTTAGGAGGGACTAAGAAATATCGTCTGGCATTTTCGTTACCATTCGATTTTATTTCAATTCGGGAAAAAAATCTTAACTACCTCCAAAGATGTTTCTGAATAAGAATAAACTTTTTACTGTATTTGTTTATATACCGCACAATATTAACAAAACTCATTCTAATAATTTCATTCTAGGAAAAATAAATTTATATTTTTTTGTTAAGAATTTTTAAAGAAATAAATAATATTTCAGAATAAAAAATATATTTTTTGCTGAAAATATTCGTTCTTTTGTATCATTCGATTCTGCTTTACACTGTTAATCGCAGGATGTGTCCCATCTTCAGGTAGATTTTAGATCAATTATCTAAAATGTATCTGAAGATGACACACGTACTGAAACTAGTAATCGAAATAGAGAATTAGGTGTTCAAAAATGATAAAAATCATCCGAAAAAAATGTTATTAAAATAATGTTCCTGCTCTTTTAAAAAAGAAAATATTACAATGAGTAAATTTCAATCATATTGATTGGTCGTATTAAATTTTAGGTACATTTCGCAGTGAAGCATAGTAGTGAATGTCAAATGCTTCGTTGTCTTGTCTGTCCATCTGACACCCGTTCAACATTTCGTAACGAGAAAGCTGGTAAAATGCATATCCGTACGAATCACGAAAATAGTTGGATAATGCCTCCGCCACTGACAATGCACAGTAAACCATTAAGATGTAATTTTTGTATAGCTGAATTCGAAACTGAAATTGAAATGCAACTACATCTTACAATGCATATTCAACCGTTTAAGTGCAGTATATGCCACAAAACCTTCGAAGTGGAATATTTACTGGAATGTCACATGCAAGAGAATCATGACACGAACAAGGTCAGTATAAAGAATTTTTTTTATAAAAAAAAACAACATATGCTCGAGTAATTTAGTGAATAAAATTCAATCCGCGTATACACAGAACGAGAATTTAAATTAGAGATTTCTTTCTAAGAATTTGTTTTTGTTGTGTAAAAAACATGAAAATAATTCACGAATGAATTCTTTTTTTAGCTCACAAACTATCTTTTTTTTTGGTTGAAAATATTCATTGATCAATGAATTGATGGCATTACTATCGAAACTATTTGTGAAGAAAAAAAAGGATTAATATGTGAAAATAAATTTATTCAGTGACCGAACTGTAATTATCTTACAAAGAATATCGTACTTTATCATATTTAAACAAGTTGTATATAAATAAATATGTTCTGTATTGAAAATTCGAAGAATTTCATTTCAAAATGGTTTCAGCATAATCAATACTTGTTAGATTGTGATATCAGTAAATATACTTAAAGATTGTTTTTTTTTTAATTAATACACTATTTATCTCTGTAATTAAGAACAGTACCATAGAAAAGTATCAATAATCCTTTCATTATTTATATAACAGTATTTAATATACATTAATGAACATATATTGGTAGTTGTTTTATTTATCTTGTTTATTCATATATTTTTTTAAACATGAATAACCGTTCTATTATGAGAAAAAAACAATTATTTCATTAAAAATAATTGATAGAAAATTAATTTCAATTACAACCAATTCTATTATTAAACTTGAAAAAAATTATTTATTTTTATAACTTCAGTTCTTTAATAGAGAATAAATATAACAAAACTTATAGCACAAGAAAAAAATATATTTTCAATAAACAAATTGTTATAATTAGGTGTTAGGTTGGTGCAAAAATAATTACTGTTTTTATAATAAGAACTGGTAGATAGGTTTGTGTTTTATCATGATAATTACCCAAAACTTGGATTCTCGATTGTGGCTTCTCTACGATTATCTCCAAGTTTTAGATGGACCTACACAATCACCTCACCTCAAAGCATTGAGAATTTTTAGTCAATTTTGAAAAAAATATTCGAAAACTTTAAAAATGTGTCATGAGAGATTTGAGGTCTGCTCTGTTATCAGAATGAGAAATTTTATACCGGATATTACAACAATGTTAGTTCAATCTTCCCCAAATGGATTGAGGGAAGTAATAAAACAGAAAGGCTACGCCAGCTGATATTAAATATAATATTTTTTTCTTTCATTTTCTTACAAAATATTTTTGTGTACGAATACGATGGTCGTATGTTTTTTGAAATAGTATTTAATTTTACTTGTTTGCTTTTCTCTATTAGTGAATTAAACGGATACTTTTATAAGAAATTAAAATCACACACACACACACACATATATATATATATATATATATATATATATATATATATAATTTATTAATAAAAAGAATTAAATACTTCATCACAATTAATTTCTTTAATATTTCATAGATCGATAATACAACTGTAGGAATACAGGTTCAGATACTCTCTCTCTCGCTTTGTATATATATATATATATATATATATATATATAATATAACATATATATATATATATATATATATATAATAATTTATTAATAAAAAGAATTAAATATTTCATCACAATTTATTTTTTTAATATTTCATGGATCGATAATACAACTGTAGGAATACAGGTATCAGATACTCTCTCTCTCTCTCTCTTTATATATATATATATATAACATATATATATATATATATATATATATATATATATATATATATATATAATAATTTATTAATAAAAAGAATTAAATATTTCATCATAATTTATTTTTTTAATATTTGATGGATCGACAATATAACTGTAAGAATACAGGTGCCAGATACTCTCTCTCTCTCTCTATATATATATATATACATATATAATATAACATATATATATATATATATATATATATATATATATATACATATATAATATAACATATATATATATATAACGTTGGTGCAAAACTAATTGCGGTTTTTATCATTTTAAATTTGGCGCCGATTTTTCTAGTTACTATTGGTACGGGATCAGACGTCAAAGTTCTTTGTGCATTTTATCGATTTCTTGACACTAACTCTTAGCTATTCGCCAAGATTCAAAAAAATGTATTAGATCTAACCGAGCGTAGACCACCAAACAGCCATCAAAATTTTCTTTTGGTATAATTTCGGTATCATGAAATGCTTTAAGGCTTCATTTTTGTACAACTAGTATGCAGACAACTTTATGTTGTTGTAAAAGAAGAATAAAACAAACTTAGTAACGGGATTTTTTTTTGGTTTTCCTTCAGTTCGGGCGGCACCTACTTGTCAAGCTTTTTTGATTTCCTTAGCTATTTTAAGTGGTCTAGAACTGTTAGATAACCAAAACCTAATTTTTATGCAAACTTTCAATTTGTTGTGCGTGGATCTAATTCAACTAACGCATTCAGTTGGTCGTTATGAACTGAAGAAGGATGTCAACGACCTTATTCATCTTCAAGGCTCTCATCCCCATCACGAATTTTTTAGAATCACTATTTAACCACACATTCTTTAACAGTATCCACACCAAAAGCATCGTTCAGTTTACGAGCAGTTTCTGTTACTATACCATCTATTTTGAACTCATATAAAAAATTGCTCTTATTTGGTTTGTTCCATGTTTATTTCAATATCCCAATTTGAATCAAAATTAAGAATAAAACCAAAGTTGTTACTAAAATACAGACCGAAAAATTCACTTTAAATAAGATGAACATGGACACGATAAAATGACATTTTCATCGATATAACATTATTATTATAAGTAAAAATCAGCTTATTTTACTGTGAATCCATGTTTTTTAAAATGTACTCTTTACAGTATACACTGTACATACTTTATGTTTTGTGAGTAGTAGTAGAAACGCTAAGGGTTCACTGATTTGACAGGTGAAAGCTTATTCCAAAAATTGCAATCGGAGTTATTTATGTTGCACTCTAGTAGCTTGTTTTTTGAAATCTGCGAATATATCACTAGCAATAATTATTATTCTCACATCCAATTTTGCACGATGTACTCATTTGCGTTCAGCGACGTTTGGTGTACGCACTTGAACGAAATTATACTTTTTTCATTTATTATTGTTTTTTATACATATTTTATGTGACAAAAAGACATTTTTTTAACCTTTGGAATGGACCAACCAGTAAAATCAATGGAATATATTATATTTGCAAAACCGGTCTTCAAAACAATTTTTATAACTACCAAATATCAAAATATTGGTATTTTCATGGCAAGTTAGTACTTGATTGAGAAAATTTCTATTAAATAAATAAAATAAATAAAATGAAGTACAGCTTACTTTATCAAAAAGACATATTTAAAAAATGTTTACCATATAATTCTTATGAGGTATCGTGGGCTAACAGATAGATGGCGCCACACGGTGCCGTGCATACATCCTAGGCAGTACTCACTGCGCATGTGCGTGATGTGTACGAGGTAGAGAGAGTAAGAATGTTTTCCTCTCGCTTGACTCACTGCTTCTTGGTGGGGAAAGCAATTTACCTTTTCTTGTCGCCCGAACAAATTTATAAAAGTTGATTATAAAAGTGATTATAAAAGTTTCGCTTCAAAAAAAATTAGAATTCAGAAAACAAAAACAGCAATTATTTCTCTACCAATCTAATAATTTTTGACTTGTCTATCATACGGTTATATAAATATTTTTTGTATATTAATATATTTTAAGAAATCTATTCAAAAATATATAATTTTTTTTGTAAAGATGTTACAGGTGACGAACGGTTCAAACGATTTAGAGCTCGAAGTACCTTCTGTTCCGAAGACACCGAGTCTATCAGAAGCATTCCCAATATCTCGACTATCGCACAAACATTCATCTGACAGTAACACGACAAAGAGTGAACAATCTCGATACAAGAACAAATATTGCGACATATGTGAACGAAGTGATTTCAGTGAATCAGAATTAATAGCTCATCGTAAACTGGTCCATCATATAAAAGCTACATCGAAGAACGGAGTCGTTAGTTTACACTGTGCTTACTGTAATGAAAATTGTAAGTCGCGTACGGAATTAGAAAACCATATGAAAAGTCATTCGCAGAGCAGTGGCGTATCAGGGAAACACAAGTGTATCATTTGTGATGAGTTGTGTCCATCAGCTGCGATTCTAGCTGAGCATAAATTGACACACTGCAAAGTGGTCTCTGGGAATTGTTGTACGCACTGCAAAGCGAAATTAACGAGCGACGAACAGTTTTATTCTCATCTGATCGAACACTCAAACAGTGGTAACAACAACAACAACGCGAATACTCTTCAGAATAATCTACAGATACCTTTACCGACACCGTGTGTTATTTGTAGACAGACATTAATGTCGAATATAGAAGTTCGAATGCATTCCCATTTTCATTTACGTAGTACTATTCCGTCCGCTGACTACCAGTGTGTGTTGTGTTTGAAAAGTTTCGATAAACCGAATGTAATCGCAGCGAATGGCACAGCTAGTAACATGACCATGACATATATCTGTAAAGACTGTTACGCACATCACAGTCTTTCGATGACATATTCGAAACAGAAAGATATGAAGGGACACGTACAGAAAACCGAATCGATTTCAGATCAAAGTAACAAATATTCTTGTTTGAAATGTCAGTTGAGTTTCGAGAACGAGCACGAGATTCAAATCCATCTGACGACTCATCTGATCGCTGAAAGTACCGATCACATATGTCATCTCTGTCGGAGTAAACTGTCGAGCGCTACAAAGCTCCAGATCCATTTAATCGAACACACGTTTGTCGGGTTTGGAAGTTACACGTGTTATATTTGTTCTGCTGTTTTCACAGCCGCTCAAGGACTTCACACGCACATGTTAGAACATGGTCTCGCAGCACGACCGTACGATTGTCCGAGATGTAGTTCTAAATTTTTCTTTCGTGCTGAACTCGATAATCATAGTTTTAGTCATATAGAACAAGATTCTCTTTTACAACACAGTTCGTTTCCATTAAGTACGACTGGCTATCTGACCGGTACTGACAAAGAAATGATTCTCAATCAAAGTATTAATTGTTCGGAAAGTCCTGCGAAATTTTCAGACATGGTCGGTTTGTTAAATCACACGAAAACACATTCAGGATCCGAACACAACACGAACGTAAGTAATAACGAGAACAGAAACAGTAGTCCGTGTGAAGAGAAGCCGAACGTCTCGTCGAGAGAAGAGAACGACTTTATTGAAGTCGGATCACCGGCCGAGTTGTGTGAAACAAACAGTGTTACTTGAAATCAATAATAAACAATTTATATATAGTTGTTATTCGGTTATTATATTCAAAATAATGTATACTATATTTCACATAAAACATATTATAAATGTATATGCAACGGATAAGATGCAGTGATAATGTGAATTTTTTGTTTATATGCTTAAATGTTTGGTTTTTATATTCGATTTTGAATAATTCAAACTGATAACAGAACGAATATGAAAGAACCACATAGTTCTATGAAAATAATCGAACTATTTATATACAAACACATCGATAAGTTTATTTATATTATTTAAAATGCACGGACACATTTAGGAAACTGATATTTCATTGATAAATCTCAAAACACCTTTACAATTTCCGTTTTAGAAACAGTTTTATTTTCATAACAGTTCAAACCGTACGAATAAACGCGAAAGAAAATCGATCAGATGCAGGGCCGAATTTACACTAGGTGCCTCCCTTGGGCGACCAATCAAATATTGCTCTTTCCTCTCAAAAATTTGTCCAAATAAATTAAGAGAACTCCGTGACTGTTGATAATTTTAAGGACAGTTCAACAGAAAAAAATTAATGACCAGTAAAAAATTTGTAAAATTTTCCATTCGTTTAATTTATTTAAAAAATGTAAAATATAAAGTTCTGTTAAATAATATTCAAAAATAAAATTTTAACTACAACGAATTTTAGACATAATCCTGCCTGTAAATCGAAATTATGATTGGAAATAAAATTTCCAACTTTTCAAACCTTATCACCCATCAAAATTTACCACCATGGGCAATGGCCTATGTTGCTTCTGTCTAATTTCTACGTTGATCAAAAAACTATAATAAATAAACACGTGTGAAGTCAGTCATGTTTCTTGAAACGGAATCAAAAATGATTGCCATTTTAAACCAAACTGTAAATAATGTAAGAAAATACTCAATGCGCATAACAATTTCCCAATAATAAATCATGTTACCAATGATGTCGCATAATTTAACATCGACAAAATTGCGTGTGAATTTCTTACATTCTGTACTATTTTCTTCTCGAATGACGTTTTCATGACTAAAAATCTTTGTCTCACGTAATGTCTCAGAAAATCCTAGATATTGGGTTGATTCATAAGTTCGTAGCGCTTTTATTAAATTTAATACTTATTTTTTAAATAAACAAAATACATAAACTAATCTATAATAATATTCTCCTTCATTTCTTACGCTTGCCTCTCAACATTCTGACAATTTTTCAATTCCACTCCTGAAGAAATTCGTTGGTTTGAAGGTGAAGAAGACATCAAGCTAATTTCGAAGAGCAGCATCGTTATTGAAGGAGATTCCTTGGAAATTGTTGGATAGAGAGCGAAAAAGATCTAAATCAAATGGAGTAAGATCAGGAGAATAGGACGGATGTGAAATAATCTTCCAATCAAGTACCTGAATAGCTGCTTTTGTACTATTATCAGAATGTGGACGAGCATTAAGCTGCAGAATTTTTGATAACATCTTCTAGGTTGTTTTTCTTGAATTTCGACCTCAAGGTGATGGAATTGTTGGCAATAAACTTCAGCAGTATTCATTGACGTGGATCAACATGAATTAAACCGTTTAAACGGTTTTCATTAAAGTCGAATGGTCTTCCTGAACGTGGAGAATCATTCATGTTAAAATGGCCCTCTTTAAAACGAGAAAATAATTTTAATTTCATAGATTGTGTTTTCCCTGTAAACGTCACAATTAGTTCTAACTCCCTTTGATGTCTTAACTCCTCGCTTAAACTCAACCAGAAGGATATTTTCATTTTTTTGTACTTAACACTATTTTTCTTAGTCAAACTTAACACAAACTTTCTACAAATTGAAAAAACCAAGAAGTATTAAATAAAACAATACTATGATATTAAAATAATATTAACATATATCAAATAGATTTCTTTCCAAAGCACTTTTCCCGTGAAAAACAAAAACGCTACGAACTTGTGTATCAAACCAATAAAAACGATTCTTTATAAATACTAATTAAGATCTATATTTACATGGTTTTGAATGTATCAAACACACACACGTTTTAGACTTGACTTGACACTGATTCTGTGAGTATGAGTATTCTCTTACCGTCTTCAATCTCTGACTTCTTCATGTATATTTCTAATCAATACATTTTATCTAAGTTTCCCCTGTCTAAGATATTTTGTCAGATTTCATACCCTTATTTATATGTTCTGTCTGAGATAGTTTTGTCGCATATAGTATCCAGTTATTTAAACAAATTATCTGAAACTGTTTAAGTCAGTTTGAAGCATCCAGTGTGCACTTAAATATGTATCAAACTATATATATATATATATATTTATATATATATATATATCTTATCGTTGATACAAAACATGTCGATAAATTATTGAGTTTACTATATGAACCAAATATGTAGGGTAAAAACTTATTTTAAATGTCTATAGAAAAGTATAGATTGATTACAACTCTCCAATATAAAATTAGAAAGATAAAACTGTAACTAAAACCGAAAATGTATGAAGATATTTAATATAATTATATTTATAGTTTAAAATATTGTTAGAAATTGTTTATTAATATTGATTCACTTCTATATCATTATATATATATATATATATATATATATATATATATATATATATATATATATATATATATATATATATATATATATATATATATATATATATATATATGTATGTATAACTAATGTAACATTATTACAATACAGTTTATAAAACTATCTAAATTCATTTTCACAGATGAATTTTTCAAATGAAAACATTCTGATTATAAATAATCAATAGTTAATGGATGAAAAGTATGAAAAACTAATAAGAAAATAGTAAACTGTCAGAGACCTGTTAAAGAAATATAGGTTAATAGATAGATATAGAAATTAAAAAGATACAAGAAATATTCGATTAAAAAAAATTATTCAATACATTAACAATAATTGAAAATGATAGATTTTCAATAAAAGAATTTTTTTGGTCTGTATTTTTTATAGTTTTCAGTGAGTAAGAAATTCATTGTATTCAGTCTGTTTTCAGTCTTAAATAATCACAAGAAATATAAAATAATTGTAGAATTAAGAGGCTCTATATATTTTATTATATTAAAATTTCTTCTGAAATTTTTGAATAACTATACAGAAAACTATTAGACAATGTGTATAAAACTTACTCTTTAATAATTTCATTTCAATAAAAATAATTTTCTCAAATGCAATGCAATACAAGTATTGTTTTATTGAAATTATAGTTGTTTTTTAACTATGATTTCTCGTTTTCAATGTTTATATTCTTTTATATTACTGTATGCTTCCTTTACTAGTGTTAGTATGTGTGTCGTCTTCAAGTAGAAGAGTCTCTAAGATCTACCTAAAGATGACACACGTGCTGAGACAAGTAGTGAAAAATACACACTCAGAGGAAAAATGTTAGATGAATTTTTTACATGTTATAAAATTTAAAAACTGACACGTTTCTATTATAAAAGACTTATTTTTGTCTTATTTATTCAATAAGACAAAAATGTTAATCTTATTCCTACTTTGTAATAACTAAAAAGTTGTAAATTAACAAAGAAATGTTGTAACAAGAGGGAATGTTTCGTTATTAACTTCCTTTTTTTGGAATTGAGTACAAATTGAACAGAATGTCAGTAGTCTTGTTGATATTTATCCTTTCAGATAAATTCTGCATTATCTAAAATCTTGTTAAAGGCAGCACATGTGCCAAAACTAGTAAAATATAACAAAAAATCAAGTGATTTCAAAGACAGAAAACTAATAATATAACGAATTTTTCATTTTGTAATTGTTTTATTTTCAGTATCAAGACACATTTTATAATAATCACTTCATGAGTATCATCTGTGTACTCTTACAACATTTTTTGTCGAAATTTGAAAGATCTTAAACGAATCAGACTATTATTAAATGTAAATCTTAATAATTGATAAGCAAAAGACTTGTATCTTTGTTACTTTGTAAAGTATTGTACAAGAAAGTAAGATTAGTCTACAAAAAATGAACAAAGATGATAATATAACATAATATAAGATATTCCCAACTTTTCAATCATTTATTTGGCTAATAAAAGGTTGAACTTTAATCAAATTTCAATTTTGTCTCTAATTTCTAAAGAACACATGTGTAGAAATTACTAGTGAATAACAGAAATGCAGATGATATTTTCTAAGAATTGTGTTTTGTTTAATATATATATATATATATATATATAATATATATATATATATATATATATATATATATATATATATCCTAATCTATTGTCGTTTCAAGTTTAACAGTTTGACCATTTCTTAAATTCGAGTCAAGGCGAATCAGATACATTTTGAAAAATGATTCCAAATAATTATATTTTTAAAGAATTGTATTTGTGGACTTAAAAAAATGTCATTTTAAGAATTATTTTTAAGAATTGTGTAAATACGAAGAATTTTATTTTCAAGTAATCATTTTTGTAATAGTTTTTCAGTTATGGTATTCTTCTCTTGAATTTTTTATCATTGGGTCATTCATTAAACTAAAAAAAAATTTAACAAAAGAGTTAAGGAGTAGTCCATAATAACGATTGGAAAAGAAAATTCACAGTTTTGAAAATAACAAGTCTTAAGTTTAGTTTTGGCTAGAGTTACTTTTATACATGATTTTTTTTCATTCAACAAAATATAAAAAAAAATTGAAAATAATTTTAATAGTTTTTGGCTTGAGAAGAATTTATTTATGAAAACAATTTTTAATTTAAATAAATGATTGATTTTTTTTTAAAAAAACAAACATAAAACTAACATAATTTCTATATAAACATTAATCAGATATTATAATTAAAAACAGTATTGTTTTTATAAGAAAATACATAGAAGTGAATCAATCAGGACCTTAAAAGTTCATTATATTTAACGGCTTTCTTAAACAATCAATTTATTAAATTAAAAACATGATCAGTTTGAGACAATTTCCAATTACATTACTTTTATTTGAGATATAGATTTTCAATTAATAAAAAGGAAAATGTATTCCAAACTGAGAAGTCGTTTTTAATAAAGTCGTTAAATAGTAAAGAAATGAATTGATTTCTGATAAAATAATTTCGAATATTAGAGAGAAATAAACCCGAAATATATGTGAAATATCGAACTATAATTTATTGAAATTTCTATTTATGTCGATTTAATTTATTTGATTATTAGATAAATACTTGTTTCATTCCATTGTGATTAAATGTTATGTTTGTTACGAAGAGAATAGTTAAATTATTTGGTTGGAAAATGGTGTTTAAAACTGTTTGCAAATAAATCGCATGGATATTGAATTAGTTTCAGTTTCAATATAGATATTTTTTTACATGAATGTTATATTTATACATATATATATATATTGTAGTTAATTTTGTTAATTTGCACGCAAATATTAGTTATAATTATTTTATGCACATTTTTCATAAATAAAATTTATTGAACAATTTTATTCGTATTATTATATTGTTTATGTATATATATATATATATATATATATATATATATATATATATATATATCTACGGCCTTGTTTTGAAAAAATACAAAATAATTCAACCCACAAACGTTATTCGAAATGATATAGAAAATTCTGATTTGTTTGTGAGAAAGTTCCTCCCTATCTATAAATCAGAAATTATTATTAATCTTGAAATTTTTGAGTAGAATTTTTTTTATAATTTGTGGGAAGAAAAAAGAATAGTGAGACATAAATTAATAAGAATTTCTAAACTGACAAATTGCACAGAACACAAACAATTATTCAATTTTTCAATAAAAAGAACACGGATATTAGCACAATGAAAATTGTATGAAAAAAACCAATTATATTTTTTTAAAGTTATATGAAAATCTGTCATTAACGAGAGGAATTGTAAAAAATAAAAAAATTACAAAATAAACAAGAATCAAGCATAAAATGAATAATTTTTTTATACAATATTTTAGGTGTTGGGATTATTTCTTTTAAATCTATTGTTATTGAATTAATTTAAATACAGCAATGAAACAAAGTAAATTTTATTATGGAAAAGTATAACTTTTGAAAAGAAAAAAGTAAATAGCTTTTTTAAACCATATAAAGATTTGTTTTGGATATAGAAGACGTGTGAGGTGAATGATAGTTCCTTGATTATTAAATACTTATTTTTGTTTACGGGACTCAAAAATCCTGCGAATACATAAAAGATTAATAATAAATTTCTGTAAAGATCCGGATTGAAATTATTTAATATTTAACGTATTGTCTTAAAAAATAACTTAAAACATTTGGCTAAATATTAAACTAAATGTGATTACGGTTTAATTAATACTAATCAGTTTAATTTGAACATACATTCGAACATATCTATCCTTCAATTCTTATATCTACTTATCTCTCTTTTTATCTGTATCTATCTATATACCTATCATTTTTATTAAGGAAAAGAATAATATTTAGAAAGAATAAATAAAACATTTTTCTTCAAAACATATTTTTTTCTTTAAAATATAAATTTTAAACAATTTTTTGTGAGAAGAACGATGACTATACATATATATATATATATAATCATATTTTTGTCTATATATAACGTCAATCAAAAATAACCTATAACAATATTTCTTTATATAAAAAAAAACATTTTTACATCTTTATATATATATATATATATATATATATATATATATATATATATATATATATATATATATATATGATGATATTTTCTTATCTGATTTTATTTTAAGAGTTTTTCCTATTTCTTGTCCTTTCTCCTTAATAATTTCAACCAATTTTTGCTTCAACATTCTTATTTTTGTTTTCCAATATCTCTAATTTGTTTTTTAATTCTATTTAAAATTCGACTTGTCTTTCTATTAGTGTTTAAATATTTATTGTCTTCCACGGTGTTTTAAAAAGTTTTCTATTTTCCAGTCTTGTTTTTATGTGAACTCTACTTATTACCATCCGATGATCACTTCTATAATTAAATCTGTATGTATATATGTATGTATTTACGTATGTTTGTATATATATATATATATATATATATATATGTATATATATATATATACATATATTAAATTCCTGTTTGTTAATTATAGAATAATCTGATAATACGTTCTTTGATTGTATGATCTTCTGTATAATTCGCGACCCAAATAAATAGATTGTCATAATGAAAAAATACTTGATTTCTAAACAACTGAATCTTATTTGATTTCGATAATCTGAATTTAAATCGTTAAATTATTAGAATCTTTTATTTAATTTTCTTTACTCATGATTGGATTTTTTTGATCCTGGTACGTTGATCTTTATTTGAGGAATATTCCATTTAATCTAGCTCAACCATAAGAGGTGTTATATATCAAGTAATTAATTAATTTTTTAGAGAATGATTTTTTTATGTTGTTTGATCCTGATAATCCGAGTTTTGATTGTGCAATATTCTTTAATTAAAGGAATATCGCATCTTAAATAAATAGTTTTAATTATCTCATCTACAATATCTTTCCTTAAATGTTAAATAAATGATCTATTATCATCGCTTATTTTTGGATCATCTAAATACCTGTTCTCCACTATCAGTTTCAGCACGTGTGTCATCTTCAATTAAATTTTAGAGTTTATAATATGTACCTATACTTTTTTCTATATAACTCAACACAAACAACAGACATGTCATATCTTGAAGAATCTTAATTATTTAAACAAGAATTTCGTCATTAAAAAATATTCATATATTCTACTTTTTAACTCTACTGGAAAATAATAATTAATTCAACTTCTTTCATAATCTTACTATAATTAAAAAAAAATTAAAAAAAATCATTACATTCTATTCCATATATCATATCGATATAAAAATATTGTTATATCAAATCATTTTTCGGTCTAATTATGTCGGGTTTCAGAGACTGTCTCTAAACGGTACATTAAAAAAATAATGTCATATCTGAATGAATCGCTAAATGATTTAAATATTGTTTTAAATAATCTTTACAATAGAAAACTATTATTAATGCATCCTTTATTTTATAATTGTTTAAGAATGGAATTGGACCGTGTAATATCAGACAGTCAAAACATATACATATATATATATATATATATATATATATATATTACAATCCATTGACATGCTTTGAAAACGATGCAATTTTTCTACTTAAAAAGTATGACATAAAATGATAATTTCTATGACATTCTATCGCCATATAAGTTCATTTTGTACGCTCAGACGTAGAAATATTTAAATAGTGTTGAATTAGACAGATAAAGACCTTGACATCGAAATTAGTAATGAAAGAATGTGTTCTTTTATTCGGTTCAAGGTTCGCTATATTGATACGTTTAATAATAGAACTATTAAAGTATAATTGATAGCATATACAATTCTATTAAGTTGTAAATTAGTTCAAAAAACAATTCAGATGTGTCTATTTGACGAAACTCATCTAAAATGTCATATAAATATTTACAGGCGATTATGTTGATTGATAATAATCTTTTTTTTATTCTCATCACTGATTGAAAAATAGTTTTATATTTATTCGTTTGTTATATGCAGACTGAATTGACTAATTGTAATTTCTACAATCAGATAAATTAAATCGAATAAAAGAAAGTATAAGAATAGTACAGGTGTTGCAAATATTTCTACGTTATATAAATAACTTTTCGAATCTTTTCGTTTTAAATTTTATATATTTATTTCTGTACTAGTTGTTTTCAACTTTTTAATCTTTCAGTACTGTTTTGTTTATTTATTAAAAAAATATATATACCTGTGTTTCTTTTCATACGATGTATGCGTACCGTGCAAGAAAAATAATCGTGTTAAAAAAGTCGTACAAAAATCAATTTAAAATATATAAATACATTCACTAAACACATTTTATTTAATAAACACAAAAAAAAAGCTAATGTATTCAAGAAAATGAAAAAAATAATATTTTTTTAAAAAAATCAATTGCTTTAGCGGAATCTTTGTCGGTTTTCTCGGTGTAAAGGTGAATATAACGTATTAAAAAATCGTGTAACTGCGAATAAATCGTGTTAAAAAACCGTTTAACTGTGAATCTGTGTGTATAAAAAAATACCATGTTAAAAGGGACCCAATTGTGTGTGTGCATATATATATATATATATATATATATATATATATATATATATATATATATATATATATGTATATATAAATATATATATATATATATATATGTATATATATATATATATACATATAAATATATATATATAAATATATATATATATATATATATATGTATATATATATATATATATATATATATATATATATATATATATAAATACATATATATATATATATATATATATATATATATATATATATATAAATATAAATATACATATATAGAAAGAGAAAGAGAAATAAATTTATTTAAATCTAATACCAATTTATACTTTCAAGGTAGAGAATTTGAAATAAACATCTTCTATCTTTATTCTCTACTAAATAATTAGAAAATAATTTATTTATCATTGTTTATTGACTTTAGATATAGAGAAAAAAAACAGATTAAAAATAAATATGACTTACTATAATCAGAATATTAAAATCTGCTTGTATTACGTTGGTAGGAAAATAATTGCGGTTTTTGTTTTCTGAATTCTAACCTTAATTTTTTTCTGTGAAAGTATCATTTCATGGTATCCATGTTAATATCATTTTAAAGTGCATGTTTTCTGCCTGTATTTGGTAACATCAATTTTGGTTTTATTGATTTTGGTTCAAATTGGACTATTGAATTAAACATGGCAAATAAGTAAATAAGAGCAATTTTTGTATGAGTTCAAAACGGGTGGTAAAGTAGCAGAAAATGTTTGTAATTTAAACGGTGCTTTTGGTATGGGTACTGTTAAGGAACGTACGGTGCAATGGTGGTTCCAAAAATTTCGTACTGGGGAGGAGAGCCCGGAAGATGAAGAAGGTCACGGGAAACCTTCTTCAGTTCATAACGAACAACTGAATGCTTTAGTTGAATCAGATCCACATACAATAATTTGAGAGCTTCCACAAAAGTTAGACGTCATCAAAAAAACTAAATATATATATATATATATATATATATATATATATATATATGAATTTGAAGTTCAGAAACCACAATTATTTTTCTACCAACCTTATATTTCAGTTGAAAAATATTTCTATGTTCTATCTTTTTTTCTGCTTGAAAAAGATAAAATATACTTGAACACGTGGTAATAAAATATATTCCAACATGTAGGTATCTTAAATAAATGTGATCTGTTGTGTAGTCAGATGACACTGAAGGCCACCTTTTTTTCTCCTCCTCTCCGACGAGCTTTTTTTCGGAATCAAAAGCTACAGAGAGATGTTGTGAGAAAAAATGATTTGTGATAGGATTAATCATAAAATATAGATATTATATGTATTTGGGTGACAAATGGATCCCTCTAATTCAATGAACTTCAATGGATGTGACATTATCATGAAGATAAAATATTGAAAACTGCATTAATTAATAAATAATTATTTACTAGACATTTTTGATCAGAAATGGTTATGTGGTTTTGGTTTGAGTGAAAAGTTCAGCTGTAAAAGTGACAATTATAAGATGTTATTAGTAATTTATTTTATAGTGGAGCACAAATTCTTCGTTAAATTTATGTTCGATTATACTTTAGACATTAAAAATGTATTAAGGAATAAAACATATTTAAATAATTTTAATAAATTTGTATATTATGTAAACTATTAAAGCATTAATATTAAATTTCATTCTAAGAAAAAAAAACAAAAAGTGTAAATTTAAATCACATAATAATCAAAATAAGTCTTCATAATTAATTCAAGAAAGAAATTATTTCAAAAATACAAACACTAACACAACAGAGCCTCACAGGTATCAAAACATATAATTGAAATCATAAAAATATTTGATTAATTAATGAATCACTATCTAATGATGACTGAAATATATTTAATTTGATATTTTTTCCTGTTAAAACAATAAAATTTAAAACGATTTGAAATGTTCCACTTTATTGTTATTACTGTATATTTCAAAATTTATAAAAAAATACTCTACATATTTTTTCATTCCACAATCTGCAAACAATTTTTCTGATCAGCAATAATTAAAATTTTTAAAAATATAGATTTTTCTGTAACATAGCGATCTGAAGATGGTGATATCATAATATGAATTCTTATAACTAATCAATAATGATTTATCTATCATTTTTAATTAGAAAAAATAGATTTTAGAGTAAAAAAAAACAGTCTTTGTATAAGTGAATTTAGAGAGTCAAAACTGTTTTGTGATATATTCATTTTTTTATAATTTAAATAAATATTTAAAATTCTAATAAAAAGTGATATTCTAGAATTTAATAATATTACAATACACACTTAAGAAACAAAATCATATACTGAAATGTTTCAGAACTGCTAGTATATAAACATATGTATTCAGACATTACACATGTGTGTTTATAATTGTCACATCTGAGAGATGTGACTTTCATTGTATCTTAATAAAAAATGTATACATTCTCACTGAGAAATTTTAAATAGACCATGTATATGTTTATATATATATATATACATATACATATATATAATATATATATATACATATGTATGTATGTATGTATATGTGTTAAAATAAAATACTTTTATTATATATTCTTTGATAACATTTATTGACAAATAAACTGTTTGCACTTGAACAGCATATTTTATATTTAGACTATACAAAAATATTTAGCTCGTTTGCCAATTTCGAAATTTGCGTCGGCTATTTAATTTATTTTTTTGGTTCTGTATAAAAATAAATCATTGCATGTACAATATATTTCTTTGGCACTTTTGTTATGATTAGTATAAAACAACTGATTTTTTTAAATTAATTTCATCAATAAAAGAAACTACTAGTAATTTGACTTCCAGAATTCAAATAAATTTTCAAATCCTCTTTAGTAAATCTATCTTGTGTTTTTAAGGGAATTCCCTGATCGTACCTCTAAAGTGTATTATTAAATAGATGAAGTTCTTTTATAAATCAAAACGGGAGAGAACATTTTTACTCAATTATAAGAATACAGGAATATTATATTTGTTGTAATTTATTTATAATACGAGGGTCGTTTGATAAGTTTGGTCAATTTCTATGATGTGGTGCTATCAATCTTTTGGTAACGTCACAGCTATCAAGTATCACTTTTCAAACTAGCATAGGTGAATTTTCAGTCGGAAGCAACGCTTTTTTCACGGTCTACAGTTGTTTGAAACGAGCATTTTAGCAGTTTTCGCCAAAATGGGGAAAAACGAGCAGGACTTTTGGGTCGATTCGTTACCGGGAATGAAACATGAATCCACCACTACTCATCTGAGTGGAAGTAGCAGTCAAATCAGTGGACAACGACTGGTGAAAGTGCGTTGAAGAGGACGAAGACAATTTTGTCGGATGGAAAGGTGATGGCCACTGATTTTTTGGATTCACAAGGAATCATCCCGATCGACTACTTAAAGAAGGAAAAACGATAACATGAACCTATTATGTAACATTATTGGACCGTTTCAAAAAAAAAAACATGATTGACGCACAAAAAAGTGCTTTTCACCAGGACAACGCACCGTTTCACAAATCGACCGTCGCGATGGTAAAATTGCACGAATTAGGCTTCGAATTAACTCCTCACCGACCCTATTCTTCGATCTTAGGGCACCGTACGGCTACTTCCTCTTTCCAAATATAAAAATTTGACTCGATGAGAAGAAATTCTTATCGAATGAGGATTTCATCACCGCCATCAATGCGTATTTTGCAAACTCGCTAGACCAAGTTTGTAGCTCTCAATAGAGACTATGTTCTGAAATAAAATCGATTTTTTCGAAAAAAACGGTATTTAACTTTCTTTTTTACTATACTTATCAAACGACTCTTGGATATACAACTAATTTAATATTATTTCAATAAATTTGATTTAATAATTTTTTTACATTTAATCCACAATCAAACATTAATTTAACCAACAATTTATGAATTTTTTTATAAAAATTTTCTAATAAAATACAAAGTGAAGAATTTATTTACGGAATGAATTTTTTTCTTAACCCACTCAGACACTGTGGGCATAATTATACAGACTTATTTAAAGTTTCATAATATCTACATTAATTATTTGACACCACTTTATCATCTGTGTCCTTAAGGAAAAAAATATTCTTTATTATAAACGTTACAAGTATCGCAAGAAAACTGCAAGTAGCTGAAAATAACCAAGCAAGACTCGATAGATTTACTGCACTTCCGTACACGACGTTCAGAGTCATTAGTCAAAACTTATAAGACATTAAACAACAAAATATCAAGCTGATCAAGCAATACCAGCTCAAGAGAACCTCGGAAGAAGGGTTACAAACCTAACGAATAGGTGAAACTTATTCCTGAAGTACAGCATGATAGAATTGATCATATGCCTCTTTTCGACCTAAACAAAGAGGGTAAACTTTACAAAAATCTCCAATCCAATCAAAAAATCTATTTTATTGCGACAAATGTAATGTTTACTTATGTATAAAAAAGAACGAAATTTTTTAGAATTAAAAATATGAATTTTTGGGGATAATATTCGTAAAAAAATGTTATTACTCCAATCATAATGTTAAATTCTTAAGTTGAATTAGGTTAATTCAAATATTTATAAGATACTCTTATGTAAAACATGTCATATTAGTTTTGTATTAATTTTTATGTAGTTCTTTAAGAAAACACTTTCACAACGCTTTAGACTAATTATGCCCAATTATGCCTGGAAAACTATGAAAAATCAATAAAAAAAATATAAAAAAGATATTTTTATCTTAGTTAAAACCCTATCACCTACAATCAATAGAAAAATATTTTTTTCCTGACAGAATTAATTCAGGTCTGAATGGATTAACTAAATAATATAAAATTAAAATTGTTTTAAAGGTCTTAATCTCCTTTTATCATCTGATTATACTTTCACAAATGATTTTTAAACACACAGCTGATTGAAAAATCGCACTCTATATATTTATATAAAATAATGCTTCTGTATTAAAAAAAATTTTTGTCGACTTTCTGTGTTATCTAAAAAGCACTAATGTCAATTAAATATTTTATCTACGCTAAATAAATATATATATTGAACAAATAGTTAATGATAATAGATAAATATTTATCTTGTATATTTCACGATATATTATCTATGATAAAATTTAAACGTATCACTTGTGGTTTGCTTTAATCATAAATAAATTCAAGAGAAAAATCGGAATGTAATAACGAATGTAACCAGTTGAAAACCTCTGGACAATTAAAATAAATCTTACGCGTCTTTTCAATTAAATTGGATTTAAATTGAGAATGCATATGTCTGGAGTGTTGATAAAACAGAATTAAATAGAGAACGATTTAGGAGGTACGGATATGTACACTACTGTTCGAAAGTTTGTAGGCATCGTTGACAAATTGTATACACATTATTTTATTTGTCATCTCTTTTAAACGGATACAATTCGGGTTTATTTAGAATATATGAGAATAGTTTGTAAGAAATGATTGAGTTTTGTATTAAATGTTTAGAATGGAATCTGATTACTGTGAAAAAAGATTTGTTTAATTTTATATTCTTATTTATCATCCTTTATTTTCAGTTATTGTTTTTTTCTTTTTTGAAAACGATAGCGCTGTCATCTAAATGCCTATAATTAAAAATCAAATTGATTTTTTGATTTTTTTTATATAGATTTTAATGGCGATGATATCATTTTCAAAGAGTGAAAGTGTAGAAAATTCTAATAAATAGACATATATTAAAAATGATCAAAAATCATTTTCTTACTCTCCTGTTACAATAGAAATTCCATCATTCACAGATCGATTAAGTCTAAAAAAAATTAATTAATACTTTGATGATAATAGAGTGAACATCGAAATACTTGTAAACAAAAATCAAGACTATTAAAATAAATTTTGATTAATGATTTCTGTTTATGTGAATTTAAATGACGATGAGAACAAATATAGAAATTTTTAAAAATTGTTTTACGATGAAGGCGAAAGTAAATATTTAAAAATGATTAATAAAATCGATTATTGATCATTTTTGAATTTTGCTTATGTGCATTTCGATGACGATGCCATTATTTTTTGAGTGAAAAAAATATAGAAAATTCTAAATAATCGTTTCAGTCTGAAGATATAGAATCGAAAATGATCAACAATCAATTATTGTTGGTTTTGATCAAGAATCAATTATTATGAGTTTTGATTTTAGTGTATGTATATTTCAAAGTTGGTACCATGCTTTTCAGGGTGTAAAAATATAATAAGAAATTTGAAGATGAACGTTTTATTAAAATAAAAAACGATTGATCATATTTGAGATTTACTCAAGTCTTCATATTCAAACGATTAATTAATATTTTCTATAGATTCAGACTATGAGAATGATACAAATCCCGTTGCAATGCTCATTATTAAAAAAAATGATTATTGAACATTTTTCATTTTTGTTTATCGAAATATCTATGGTGATGTCATTACGAGGGTCGTTTGATAAGTATGATAAAAAAAGGAAGCTAAATACCGTTTTTTTTTTTTGGAAAAAATCGATTTTATTTCTCAACATACTCTCCATTGAGGTTTATATACTTGTTCCAGTGAGTCTGCAAAATACGCATTGACGATTGCGGTTACATCTTCATTCGATATGAATTTCTTCCCACTGAGCCAAATTTTCAAATTTGAGAAGAGAAAGAATTCGCATGAGGCCAAGCCCGGAGAATAGAGTGGATGAAGAATTAATCTGAAGCCTAATTCATGCAATTTTTCCATTGCGACGGTCGGTTTGTAGAACAGCACGTTATCCTGGTGAAAGAGTACTTTTTTATGCGCCAATCTCGGCCATTTATGTTTCAGCTCTTCTTTCAAACGATACAATAATGTTGCATAATAGACTCCTGTTATCGTTAAATAGTCGATCAAGATGATTCCTTGGGAATCCCAAAAAGCAATGACTATCATCTTCCCAGCCGACAAAACGTTCTTCGCCTTCTTCAGCGCAATTTCACCAGTCGTTGTCCACTATTTGACTGATGCTTCTACTCAAATGTGTAGTGGTGGATCCATTTTTCATCCACAGTGACGCATCAACGTAAAAATACCTGTTCATTTTTTCCATTTTTGCGGCAACTGCTACAATGCTCGCTTCAAACATCTATAGAACGTGAACAACGTGTCGCTTTTAGCTAAAGTTTCGCCTATGCAAGCCTGAAAAATTACACTTGATAGGATGGATGGTGGAATCATATCGTAGAAATTTATCAAACTTATCAAACAACCTTCGAATTTTCAAAACGTGGAATTAAAGAAAAATCAATTTATTGGTGTGAGGATGAATTCAGTACTAGGAATTAAAAATGAACAATAATCGATTATTGATCATTTTTGATTTTTGTGTAAACAGATTTTGTGAACAATACCAATATATCAAAACGTGATTTAAAATTTTCTGTACTTTAACGCTTAAAAATGATGATACTTTATCTAAATATTCATAAAAAATTAATTAGAAAAAGTTTTATTTATGGGAAGGTGAAAAATTAATTATAAATGTGTATTCAGTTACAGTTCTAGATATATATCATCATTTAAATTTGTCTAAGTACAGCTCTGACATTGTCTAAATGCATATTCACAAATGAATTCATTTTGTATCACACAAACCACAAAAAAATTCCTAGTCAAAAACTGTCAATTAATTTTTAACATTGTTCTTTTTTCGTATTTACATCTCAAAATCTAAATACGATAGAATAACGGTATCAATACCGTTATTTTATGAGCCCCAATGTACAGAAAAATTAAACGATTCTATCAGAATTTTTTTTTTATTATTTATGAATTAAGAAAGTTTTTTTTTATTTGTGAAAATGAATTATACTGTTGTAGATTTTAATGATTTGTTGTTATTTTCACTTTTTATTCCCCATTTTCATAAAAAAAACGATTCTATAATTTTATAACGTACTGTCATGTCGAGAGACGTTTTAATATCACACACTGTATTCGAAACATTTAAGCTCGGCTGACTCTGTTGACTGGCGCAGTAGTAGTGTTGCAGTGTCTGTCATTCGGTCAACACGTGTTGTTTGTGATTATTGTGACTTTTATAATCAAATCAGAATTTATAAATCATTAAAATCAGATCATCAGAGTTTCCTTCGATCTAAATCAAACAATAAATCATTTCAAAATCGAAATATTACAAGGAAATATTTGAAATGACAACGTCGTTGGTCCGGTGTAACAGTGTCAATATTAAAAATAAGATATGATTGTTTAAAACCTTTTGTTATATTCCAACCTTACAAAATAGTTAGTGTGTTCAATAATATTCATAACTATCGAAATGGCTATGAGACGTCGATCACAAATAAATGTGAATGATTATCCGGAACATTTAAATCCGTTCTATGAGGATGACAATCATAAAAATATCAGATTTTGGAACCTGCCCAAGAAGATTGGGAGATCACGCAGTTTCAGCTTTTCGGGTATCAATGAAGGATTTAAAGGATTGAGGAAATCGTTGTACGTATTTGATATAATATTATTTTTGTTTTATAGAATAGGCATCTGTATGTCATATAACCAAATATAAATATCTATTTATATTGCAGTAATTATATAATCACATTTTCAACAATTTAATTCTATTCAAAAATAGATCTAGAGAGTTAATGAATAAATTCATTTTTATTATGTTTTTATTTCGTGTTTTTTTTACATTTCATCTCTTTTTAAATTGTCATGTTTGAAAAAATCGTTTCATTAAAATAACACCGATTTTTAATAAAATTAAAAATAGTAATTTATACATTACTTCAATCATTATTTATCACTAAACTTTTTTAAAATAAAATATATATTTCTGATTGACAACTATACTTGTCAGCACGAATACTAGATAGAAAAATCAAAAAAAAATGCGTAAATTAATTTTTCACACACTTTACGTTCTCTTTGATCAAAAATGATCAATAATTAATTATTGATCATTTTATTTTCTACTTAAACACATTATAAACACAATGCTGTCATTCTTAGAGTATAAAATTATATGAAAATCTAATTAAGGGCTTGAAGATGAAGATATAAGTGTGCATCAAAAATGATCAATAATCAATTATTGATCATTTTTAGTTTCTTCTTACAAGCAATTCAATGGCGGTCCTATTGTTTTCAGTGTGAGAACATATAGAAAAATCTAATTGATTGTTCGAGGATTAAAGCTTAAGTAAAAGTCATAAATGATCAATAATCAAAGAAGAGATATTATTTTTTATTTGATTATTGACCATTTTTGATTTTTTCATGCTTGATTTTTCTATATTTTTGTACCCTAAAAATTAATTTTAGGGTACAAATCTATTCGTTTCAAATGAAGATTGAAGTAAACATCAGAAATGATCAATAATTGCTTATTGATCATTTATGATTTCTAATTATACGCATTCTGATGTCGATATCATCAATTATAGAGCGCAAAAATATAAAAACGTTAATAAATATTCTTTTGAAAGTAAAGACCTAAGTAAAGATTAAAAATGGTCAACAAATAATCAAATATTGATCATTATGTATATATATATATAATACATATATACATATATATATATATATATATATATATATATATAATATGCATACATTTATGAAGATGTAATCATTTTTAGCGAATAGAATAATCTGAGAATAATAGAATCACTATCTAAATGTGTATAAAAATATTCAATAATTGATTATTTATGACATTGAAATTCACATTCCATACGCAACATACATTTTTAATTAGTACATAAATGTTTTTGAATAAATATTTGAAATAAATATTTTTTTGTAAAATAAATAAAGTGAAAATTGCTTGAAAGTCTTTGTCCTTTTAAATCATCTGAATATCTGTTCTCCACTCCAAGTTTCAACATGTGACTTATCTCCAAATAGATTTTAGATTCGTTTGTTTGTTTTTATTATTGTTATGTTGTTTGTTTGTTTTTTTAATTTGTATTTCTTTATGATTACCGATTATTTTATGAGATATCCTACAAGGAGTTTTGTATCGTTATTTCCATATCTGTTATCAAACATTAATTGTTTATTCTTTTATTTATTGTTTATAATAATAAATAATAAACATATGCGATATTATGTGCCATCTGCAAGAAAATTTTAAACAATTACTTTTAATTCTATTTTGTTTTCTTTTATAAAAGATTCAATTGAGGTGTGATTTATAATTTTAAAATCGGTATTTGTATTTATTTATTCTTAAATATCCCATTTTTAAATATTTCGACGCTTTTTAGAATGTTTAATTTTATCCTATTATTATACATTCTTATTGTTTTGTACCTTTCAAGTTTATGTCAATTTTTAAATATATTTAATATAATTTATACATTTTTAATATCACGTCTTCACCTTTTGAGATAAATTCAATTGTTATTTTTCTCTACTATTTTAGTAACGTCTGCAATCTTCAGATAAATTTTAAACAAGTTCTACATGAACATGATATTCGTTCTGAAACTGTTATGGGAAAAAATCCTCAAGTGATCCAAAAGGATAAAGATTGTCAGGGAACAAAATTATAAAAACATATATTTATAATTTTGTGTATTTGTCTTTAAATTTTTTATCTTCTAACGGTTACTAAAACATTTATAAATGAACCTGAAATAGAATTTAGGTCAATTATTTAAAATCTAACTGAAAATGTTATACATTCCGAAACTAGTACTGAAAATAAAAAACTCAATTGATCCAAAAGGATTAAGACTATCCAACATAATGAATAAAAGAGATCACAGGTATAAAATAAATAATTATAATTTTTATAAATATAAAATTCGATTTAATTAATAATCAATACTTTAAAGTAGATTTTTTAAAAAGTAAATTATTTGTAGTAAACCTTTTTTAAATCTAGAATTCTATTAAAAGTTTTGAAAAAATTTTAAAAATACATAATTCTTTATTTATTTCATATATATATATACAATATATATATATATATATATATATATATATACATTATATATATATATACACATATTAATGCAGTACTTATATTTAAAAAGTACCAATTTTCAAAATCGATTAATGAAATTTGCTAACTGATAATTTCTTAAAACATTTCTAGGTAAGAAATTATTCCAATTCAAATATCCAGATGCAGAGTTCTAAAAATAGTTTCTTTAAGAAGTACGAAAGGCCGTTAACCTTTGTGTATTATTATATCCAGAAAAATGGTCAGGAAATTATTTTATTTTTCTTCTATATTTAAAGAAAAATCTTTATTTCCTTTTCGACTATTTTTAGAATTAATGATTTATTTGATTTTTTATACAAAAATACCATTTGTTTACTTCGAATCCATGTACACACACACACACACATATATATATATATGTATATATATATATATATATTCTCATTTAAGAGTGATGTTAAATAGTCATGTTCTAAAAAAATAAACGCGTTATTACAAAACAATTTTTTTCCGTTTAGTGATTGTGACACTTGCAAACGACAATTGCGGATAATTATTCAAATTTGAACAATTCAGTTTATAGAATAATAGTTGTATACGCTGCTTCATTTCAACACATTCATCCTCATGTTGTGTTATTATCAATTTTAAGAGTGATTCGAACGAAATGACTTTCAGACTTTTTTAATAATAAATAACTGTTTTGTATCAATGGAAATTTTATAAAACATATTTTAATTTTACCTGATAAATATTTCTATGAAAATGTAATTATAGTAAATAATAAATATTTAATACTGGTTATCGTGAAAGGTGACTATAGTGAGTACGTGTAAAGAACATTGATTTTTCTAGAACTGTACGTGAATAAAAGGTGACTGAAATAATCAATAAATATAAAGAAGTAGATAACAAATATAGAATAGCCACGTGCTATGTTATGATGTGAGAGGATATTTTTATATTTTATTAATGTTATGATTCGTTTTAGAATTGAATTTCAGAGAATAACTTGGTTTATATGAATTACTAGATTCCATCAATTTTAACTGGTAATTCAATGTCTTTAATGTCAATATATATATATATATATATATATATATATAGAGAGAGAGAGAGAGAGAGAGAGAGATCTACCAGAAACTGTCAGAACTTAAGTACACTACATTTTTTATATGTTGTATATATTTAAATTAAAAATAAGTCATGAACCATCATTTCAAATTAAACTTTTCTTTTAAGCTGAGTAAGGCTACTAAATGAAAAATAATTACCCAAAAAAACTCTGTTTTGTCATTTTCTTTTAATTTTACAGTCATCTGGATTGACTATTATGGATAGAAATCTTAAATGTGTATTTATTGTCTATGTATTTACCTTATTTGAAATCATAACATTTTTATTCGTTTTGTTAAAGCATACAATGTCTTTCATATACACAATATATATGTATATATATATTTATAGAGAGAGAGAGAGAGAGATCTACCAGAAACTGTCAGAACTTAGAACCTAAGTACACTACATTTTTTATATGTTATATATATATATATATTTAAATTAAAAATAAATCATGGACAATCATTTAAAATTAAACTTTTCTTTTAAGCTGAGTAAGGCTATTAAATAAAAAATAATTACTCAAAAAAAATCTGTTTTTTCATTTTTTTTTTTAATTTACAGTAATATGGATTGACTATCATGGATATAAATCTTAAATGTACATTTATTACCTATGCTCTTACATTATTTGAAATCCTTACATTTTTATTCGTTTTGTTAAAGTATACAATATCTTTCATATACACAACATATATATATATATATATACGTGGGTCGTTTGATAAATTTGGTAAATTTCTATCATATAGCGTCACAATTCATTTGCTAATGTCATGGATATTAAGTGTCACTTTTCAAAATAACATAGGCGAAATTTTAGCCAGAAGCGTTGCGTTGTTCACATTCTATAAATGTTTGAAGTAAACATTGTAGCAGTTACCGTAAAAATGGGAAAAAGAGCAGTCATTTTTGCATCGATTCCTCATTGTGGATGAAACATGAATCCACCACTACACACCTGAGTCGAAGGAGCACTCAAAACAGTGGACAACGACTGATGAAAGAGCGCCGAAGAAGGCGAAGACCGTTTATCGACTGGAAAAGTGATTGCCACAGTTTTTGAGATTCCTAAGAAATTGGCTTCATCGACTACTTGACGAAAGGAACAACGATAACAAGGGCCTATTATACAACATTATTGGACCATTTGAAAGAAGAGTTGAAACAAAAACAGCCAAGTTTGGTGCACAAAGAAGTGCTCTTTCACCAGGATCGACCGTGTCGACCATCGTAATAGCAAAAATTTGCATGAATTAAGCTTCGAATTGATTACTTATCCACCCTATTTTCCGGACATGGCCCTGTACGGCTTCTTCCTCTTCTCAAACTTGAAAATTTAACTCGGCGAGAAGAAATTATCGTTTACTGAGAATGCCATCGCTGCCGTTAATGCTTTTGCAGATTTGCTGGATCAAGTGAATAGCTTTTAATGGAGATTATGTTCAGAAATAAAATCGATTTTTCCAAAAAACGGATTTTAACTTGTTTTTTACCATACTTATCAAACGACTCATATATATATATATATATATATATATATATATATATATATATATATATATATATTTGCATATATATAGAGAGAGAGAGAGAAAGAGTGGAAGTGAGAGACATAAATAGAGTAAACAATAAAATTCATATATATATATATATATATATATATATATATATATATATATAAATATAAATATTATTCAAAAATCATACCTTATTTCCATTACATATATGTTTATAGTATTTATACGAAAGAAAAATACGATATGATCAAGAAAAATATTAAATAAATCGATTATAAACAGGTTCATAATTAAAATGTATAGATTGATTATGAATTTAAATACTTTTTCACAAATTAACCGAACGTGCACAGACATGTACTATCCACTGGTCAGTACTTTTACCGTTAGTTTTAATATTATTGCGTTAATACACATTTCGTTATCAATACTTTGATCAAACTGACAATTAAATGATCAACAAACATGTGAAATACGAATGTACTAATAGGTATGTAGCTCCTTTTGTTATGTAATTTATTTATTGTTTATTTTTTTTGGTTAATAATTTTTTTTAAAAAATATATTAATATACAATATTTTACGTATTATAAAAATTCTGAATATGAAAAATATATATTAAGGAGCTCTTCCCCTTACTCGTTACACTCATCTACCTCCGGGGCTCATCCCTTGTTCGATTTGCTTTTATTGCATATTTTCAATTAAATCTGTACTATATATATATATATATGTTAGTACCGTATATCTCGGTGTACAAGATGCATTTTGAACACCAAAAAATTGGTTGTAATTTTCGGGTGCGTTTTATACAACGGGATAAAAATTATGAGTTCAAAAATTAGAATGTGGGTGGTGCGTCTCCCCTAAGAACCAAGTAAATAGAGAGGTAAACAATTTATTACCTTATATTCCATTAAATATCCTTAGAGTTTCCCATTTTCAAAAATCTACCTACTAAAATTATTTTGTTATTTATTATCATGTGTCTTATATCACCAGTATAAGGAAAAATTGAAAAAATCCTTTTAAATGTAACTGCGTAGGAGCGTTTTATACGCCAAGATATACGGTTTTTCTATATAATTATTGCAACGTACTTGTAATATATATATATATATATATATATATGTATAGTGGCGCAGACAGGGGGGAGCCTACTATCCCTGCCCCGTCAAATATTCTATATACACAAATAGATTAATGTACTCCCCTATAACTATCCCCTATATATACACAGAGAGATTATTGTAACCACAATTGAAGTAATTCAAGAGCTTTGTAAAAGAAAAGGAAACTGGATTTTATTCTTTAAATATTTATGAATTTTACACATTAAAAAAAATTTATTCGTGCAACTCGCCTTCTCCTCCTCCCAGATTAGATCCTGAGTAAGTCGTTGTTGTACTCGTAGTTGTTATGATACCAATATCATAATTTTTTGAGAAAATTTCGTGTAACTTCGGCTGTCATCGTTAATAATAATTTAATAGAAAATCTCCACGTGTTTTTTTTTTAAAAGAAAATGTTTATTTTTGGAAATTTTACGAAATATATATATATATATATATAATATATATATATATATACACGGAGGAAATTTGAAAAGTTCCCGGCCTAACTATAAGAGAGTATAGCTTGTTTTTTAAATGACTTCACGCCATCACGGAAATATTTTTCTTAGAGGTCCTCAAAATAAAGATTTACTGTTGTTCTTCATCTGACAAAAACCGCCTACCAACAAGGAATTTCTAATGTTTTTGGAACAGATAGAAATCTAAGGGCACCAAAT
>CM068324.1:4116898-4119398 GCA_034766995.1 Acanthacorydalis orientalis
TTCTGTACACATTTTCTTTGAGATAACCCTATAAAAAAGTCGGGTGTTGTAAGATCTGGTAGTCTAAGAAGTCAGACTATATCTCCAAAACAAAAAATTAATCGTCCTAGAAATATTGTTTTTAAAATGTCCTTTTTTTCCTTGCTGTATAGCAAGTTACGCCATCCTGTTGAAACCACATGTTTTGAAGACTCCGTTCCTCTATTTCTGCTGCAAAAATTTTTTTTATCATGCCTTCACAGTAAGATGGTTTCCTGCATTGTCTTCAAAAAATAAGGACCGATCACACCTGCCGTCTAAATTCCGCATCAAACCGTAACATGAGAATGTAAAGGTTGTTCATGAATAATACAAGATTTTTCTGAGCTCCATATCCGACTATTCTATTTATTTATTAACGAATCCGCTCTGGTGAAAATGTGTTTTATCCCTCATTATCAATTTTTACCAAAAAAAATTAATCTCATTATTCATCTATAATATCGAATTGATAAATTATTGGCGCTGTTCTTGGTTACTAGCCTTCAGTTCTTGTGAAAGTTGATTTTTATACGGCCATAAATGAAAATCTTTTTTCAAAATATTGCGTAAAGATAGACGCTCAATATCCATTTGTTGGAAACGACGTCTCGTAGAGGTTTCAGGATTTTCAGCCATACTTTCATGTACCTTATTAATATTGTTTTGTGTGCTCGGTCAAAACTTTTTCTATCATTAACAGAATCAATTCTTTCAAAATTTGACACTAATTCACGAATTACATTGATACTCAGTACGTTATTATGACCAAAACTTTGACATAATTTACGAAGTCACAGTAATCGACGAGTTGCTTTGATAATAACTTTGAATAATACACATGCGTTGTTCTAATGTGAAAGGCATTCTTTTAATTTTTCCACGTGTGCTCTTCACTACAGCCAACACGCTACTGACAGTAACGCGCCGAATCAAAATGATAGAAAATTCATGGACACGGACATCAGTCAGTTACATATTTCCTACCCAGAACTCCTACCTTTCAACTGAAACTTTGCCATACCTAGAACTCGTCAGGAAAGGTAGAATATTTTCATCAGGTAACACTTGTTGGTCTCTTATATAATACTTTTTAAACTGAGTTAATTATGAAATTGTCAAATAAAAAATGTAACAACTAACTTGATATTATATATATATATATATTGGATCAGTGCACAAGTTCTTATACAATTCAATAGGTGGTGTTAAGAGTGCCGTATGGCGGTGCTCGTGATTGAAATGTATTCATGTTATATATCTTTTGAAAGGTAACAGCCACAGCTGTCATTTGAGCATCAGATGCATTTGTTGTGATTTGATTTGTGTGTAAAAAAAATATGAAAATGGATAAAGAAAAGATACACTTTCATCACATTATATTGTACGAGTTTCGGAAAGGAGTAACCGTTGTCAAGGCAAAGAAAAATATACAGGAGGTTTATTTGGATCATGCACTATCATTTCCAACTATGAAGAAATGGTTTGCTAAATTTCGACTTGGTGATTTTAACCTCGAAGATCAACCCCATTCTGGACGGCCTACTAAGATCGATGACGATGTCGTGCGCGCTTTAGTTAATAATAACTCATGAATTTCAACAGAAGATATTTCCGAAACACTCAAAGTTGACAGATCGACTGTATTTCGGAATTTAAAAAAGCTGGGGTTCACGTTGAATCTCGATCATATCTCTTTAACAGTTTCTTTGCTAGGACGCCTTAACAGAGAGCCTTTTTTAGATTAGTTGTTAATTGGTGATGAGAAATGGATCCAGTGCAGATGAACGTGGAAATAAGCGAATTCTAAATTGGCGTGTATCCGATGTAGGTGTTGCTGTGTGTTTGGTGAGATTGCAACGGTGTTATTTATTTTAAGCTGCTCCCACGCGGCGAAATGATTACTAAGAAGAAGTACTGTCGACAACTAATCAAACTGAACGCAGTAATTAAAAAAAAAGCGTCCGATTTTTGCTAATCGCAAGAGGATCATCTTCCACCACGACAACGCAAAACCACATACAGCGAAACTGACTTTTCAAAAACTGAAGCACTTGAAATGGGAAATCATATCGCATCCACTGTATTCTCCGGATATTGCACCTTTGAATTATCATTTGTTTCGATCGATGCAAAACAGTTTAAACGGTAAAAAAACTGATACCGTGGAGGCCTTCAAAAACCACTTCACTGACTTTTATCCCGAAAAACCGCGCAGCTTTTACGAACGATAAATAGAGTAGCTGTCTGAACGTTTGGAAAATGATTGCAGAAAACGATAGTGAATACATTATTTATTAATAAAACCGTTTTCTGCGAAAAATAATCGTATGAGTTTCGATTTCAAATCGTACAAACTTTTCCACTAATCCAATATATATATATATATATATATATATATATATATATATATATATATATAAATTGATATACATCCTGTCTTAAAATTATAAACAGAAAATCATTTAAATGCTAAACACAA
>CM068324.1:4124398-4131898 GCA_034766995.1 Acanthacorydalis orientalis
TATATATATATATATATAACTGATTGATGATACTGTTACAAAAACCTTCAAAATTCTATCAGTTTATAATGATAACAGTTCTCAAATTTTTAGAAAACTTTTGACTATTTGTGTATATGTACTAATTGTTTTTATTATTTATTTATTTAATTCGAAACTAGTTCTCCATATAACCTATAAAATGGTTTTAAGTTATTGTATTTGTTTGGGTTTAAATGTAATATATATATATATATATATATATATATATATATATATATATATATATATACATACATGTATATAAGGGGGAGAGGGGATTATTTTTGTGCTGTATAATGATTCTATTATAATAATAATAATATATTAATTGCTTAACTGGCAAAAATACGGAACTTTATGAATTAAAATAAATTTATTATATAAAACATATGAATATCTAAACCTACTAATTTGTCTCATTATTATTATGTTTACGGTCTATTAATGAAGTGGAATTTTTATAAAATCGATATAATTCAAAATAATCGTTAATCAGATTTTTAACAAGCATTTGGTACGAAAAATTTTTATTAGTCGTATAAAATGCGTTCTATTTAATATTAATTATTTATATAAAACTTTCTCAACGTATATAATATTTCAGTTAATGAAACTAATTCAAGAATTTATCATTAAATAATGTAATTCTTTGTAGATAAATTTTTAATTAATTATTTAGTAGATTTTAATTAATTATTGATTATTTTTTAATACGACAATTTAACAAAGAAAAAATATATTGTATAACATCATTTAACATGACAATACTTTGTCATTAAAAAGTAAGAATAATTTATGTTCAATTTTTAAAAATTAATATATTTTGAATCTCTCTCTTCCTCTCTCTCGCCCTCTCTCTTTCTGTATATATATATATATATGTATATAAATATATATATATATATATCCATATATATCATCTTCAGTAGCAGTATCCTCTCTTAATCCACTGCTGGATAAAAGACTCTTCCATCATTTTCCATTTTGTACGATTGAATGCCTTTCCTTTCCACTGATTTTCACTAAAAGTTTCTATTTGCTTATCCCTTCTATTCATTGGTCTCTTTCTTGTTCTTTTTATATTCCTTGATTTCCAGTAAATAAGTTCTGTTGTGTAATAAGTGTTAAGTTGTGTGCGAAAACTGACTAAATGGCTAACAAAATTTAAATTTTGCAACATTTAGTCTGCTTCAAGTAAATTTTTGACAGCTGACTAAATTGATTTTACGCTAACACTGCTCGCTCTTTTCTTAAAAAAATATATCCCATGGGGAATTTTTTTGTGAAAATGAATATTGTGGAAATGAAGGTAGATAAATGGAGAAAATAAAAAATTTAATTTAATTTAGTCGCAGCAATGTTTCACACAGTTTGAACTACGAGTATAACATCGACTTTAAATTCAACAATTTAGTTTAATCGCTCATTTAATTAGTTTTTGCTCACTGCCTTAGAATAGAACGGACAAAACACATAAATGTTTGTGTCTATTAACTTTTGACATCCTTTTTATCAAGAAAAGTTGATTTTTTTATGAGTAGTAACACTAAAAAACCGAAGATCGATATATCTCTCTTGGCACTCTTCGGCTTCAGTAAATAATTTTTGCGAAATTCCATCTCTCTATATTATTCTCTTTCTCATCTTTTATCTTTTTTCTTTCTTCCTGTAGCTTCATCGTCAAGGTTTCATTCTTGTAGATGTTATCTATCAATTCGATTTATGTGCCCTCTGTGCTCTGGTTCTTCAGTGCAAATCTGATCGATGATGTGGTAATGGAGTCGAATACCTTTTCATTATATATTCTCTCTCTCTCTATATATATATATATATTGAATATTAATTCTTAATATAAAGTACTCTCAATGTACATCAATTAAATAAATCAATAATTGAATCATTTAGCATCAAAAAATATTTTTTTTTGTAAATGTTTTTAATCGAATAATTACTAAATGTTAATTTACTACTATGGCTCAGAAACAAAATGCAAATATATATCAAAAACCAACATTTTTTTTGAAAGCATTTCACAACCCACTTGTTGAGTTTTTCAAGTGGAAACGAAGATTTTTTATTATTTTTTTATATTACAACATTTATAACAGATTCAAATACATATATACATACATACATACATACACACACACACACATATATATATATATATATATATATATATATAACATATATGTATATAATACACATGTTATATATATATGTACATGTATAACACTAGCAACTATCTGCTTGAGCTAATATGACACTGCGACGATATATATATATATATATATATATATATATATATATATATATATATGAGGAAAAATCAAATATTTATTGAATATTAATAATTAATACCAGATAAATTTGATTCAATATGCTAAACATTTAATAAATAATATGCACTCGAACGTCACTGTCTAAAAATAACATACATCTCATGCACAGGTATGAAGTCACGTGTGTGTGCGTAATATATTCAATGACTTGTTGTACTAATTTACATACACAATAGTATCTTATTCACGTATAAAGTATAAACACCTATATACATATTCACACGCACACGCACACACACATATATATATATATATATATGTATATAAATCAATATATATATATATATATATAGACAGCATTGCTATTTAGTGATATTTTAGAACACTTTAATATTAGTTTAGTTATATCGTTTTTAATGTCAGACGTCAATATAAAAATGATGTGTATAAATGACACACTAGAATCGGTTCCAAGAAAATATATATAATTGATGAATGTATCAACTAAAGTGATATCAAACAGTAACAATTATAAACAGTATTTCTATTAATAAAAAAGATGACGTTAATAAGAATGTTTGTGTTTTAAGTAAATGAATAAAAGAGAATGTTGTAGACATAAGGAATTTTTATTTACTATAGATTAATTTGAAATTAATAATAAATTATTACTAGAATAGATAAAAAATAATTTTATTTATTATCAGGTTGGTAGAAAAATAATTGTGGTTTATGACCTTGAAATTCATATAGATTTTAAGCTTTTTTGATTTTCATGGCTGTTTGAAATGGTCCAGAAATGATGGATGACTAACATCTAACTTTTGTACGAGCTCTCAAATTGTGATTCAGATAATGCATTCAGTTGGTCGTTATGAACTGAAGAAGGACACTCGTAATTTTCTTCATCTTCGAGACTCTCATTCTCAGTACGAAATTTTTGGAACCACCATTGCACTGTACGTTTGTCAACAGTGCCTAAACCAAAAGTAATTATGAGTTTGAATTAATTTAGTTAGAGAGTTAGAGTTTCTTCTGCTTTATCATTAGAAAAATTGGCTGTTATTTGCTCTTTTTCCATTTATAATTCAATAGCCCAATTGGAAGCAAAATTATTAATAAAACCAAAGTCAATGTTACCAAAATACAGAACGAAAAATTCACTTTAAAATGATATTAACATGAACATGATAAAATGACACTTTCATTAATAAAATTAAGGTTACAGTTCAGAAAAAACCGCAATAAATTTCCTATTAACCTAATAAAAAAACTAACTAAATTCCTAGAAAATCTCTTAAGTCTTTTTGATTTTTAATCATTTTTCACTGAAACATTGGAGATTTTTCAATTCCTTGGTGCTATGGGGATGATAGAATTGGTATTGAAACGATTAAAAAAATCAAACATGATCTCTAATCATTTACTAATAATGTTTAAGGAGAAAAAATGTGATTTGTGGAGGGAGTAGAAGAAATCATTTGTAAAATTATGTATTTTCACACATACCTACCTACTAGTGCCAGTACTTCTGTCATCTTTAGGTAAATTTCAGAAACTTTCTGGTATCGGATTTGGTATTAAATTTATAAAACAACACATTAAATAATAAGAAATATTTAACAATTTTTCTATTTTGAAAAATCATTCTGATCAGATATTTCGATAAAAATTTATATAGAATTTTAAAAAATCCACCGAACAAAAAAATAAACAATATCTCAATTATAAATGTTTCAGTTATGCCTTCATTGGAATTAAACGTTTGAAGATTAAGTAAACTCGGTTTTATCTTAAGTATTAAGTTGGTAGGAAAATAATTGCGGTATTTGTTTTCTGAATTCTAACCTTATTTTTTCAATGAGAGTGCCATTGCATCGTGTTCATGTTAATATAATTTTAAAGTGCATTATTTGGTCTATATTTTAGTAACATTGGCTTTTATTTTATTATTAATATTGCTTCAGATTGGACTTTTGAATTAAAGATGGAAAGTATAAAATAAGAGCAATTTTATTGTATGAATTCAAAACGGGTGGTCAAGCAGCAGAAACTGCTCGTAAACTAAATGATTCTTTTGGTGTGGGTACTTTTAAGGGATGTGTGATGCAATGATGGTTCCAAAGATTTTGTGTTGGTAACGAGAGCCTTGAAGTTGAAAAAGCTCGCAGGCATCCTTTTTCAGTTCATAACAAACAACTTTAGGCGTTAGTTGAATCAGAACTACGCACTAAAATTCGAGAGCTTGCACAAAAGTGATGCCAGTCATTCAAACAGTTCTGGACCACTTAAAACAGTTAAGAAAATCGAAAAATCTTGACAAATGGGTGCCGAACGAACTGAACAAAAACAAAAGAGAAAACAAACGAAAACAAAAGAGAAAAAATCTCCGTTATGAACTTTTTTCTACGCTAATTTTACACAACAGAAACGATTCATTTCTCGATCGTATTGAAATGTGTGACGAAAAGTGAATTCTTTACGACAATATAAAGCAGTCTTCATAATGTTTGGATAAAAATGAAAGCCTAAAGCATTTCGTGAAACTGAAATTATACTAAAAATATTATGACTGGTGGGTCTGCGCTCGGTATAAACTACTACATTTTTTGAATTCCGGCGAAATCATTACAGATGAAAGTTATTGTCAAAAAATTGACAAAATACCCCAAAAACTACCACGTCTATTTCCTGTACTGGTCAATCGAAAATCTGTAATCCTACTGTACGACAAATCACGACAATACGTTGCATGATTGATCCTCCAAAAGTTTAATAAATTGGGATATGAAACATTGCCTCAGTCACTATACTCACCAGACATCTCGCCAACAGATTATCACTTGTATAAGCATTTCGACAACTTCTTATAGAGTAAATCTTCAACAATCAAGCTGCTACCGAAAGTGTTTTTCAATTTTTTTTTATCAATTCCAGAACTCCATAATTTTACACAACCATAATAAATAAATTTGTAGTTAATTTGCAAAAATGTGTCGATTCTAATTATGCTTATTTCGATTAATAAAGTCAATTATTAGCTGAGAAAAATATTCATGAATTTGAAAATCATAAGCCGCAATTATTTTTCTAGCAACCTAATAAATATGTTTTTTCATTATTAAAACACTGCTAATTTTTTTATTAATTCTTTTTCATCTTCTGGGATTTTTTCTTCTGGGAAACTAGTAGTGAAAAACAAATGTCAGGAGAACGTCAGAAGATTTTTAATCATTAGGTGTTTTTATATAAAAAAAGATCTTATTTTTCATTAAAAATAAAACAGTTTCTAAGTAAATACCTAATTTATTGAACTGTTGATTGATGTATTTATATTTAATTTTATATATTTATTTGTTACTTTTAAATAAAAACTGATTATTTCAATTCCTAAATAAGATTAATACCTTAAATATACTGTATTCTAAAATAATCCAAACAAATATCTTATAATTCATTTCAGTTTTAAATTTAAAATGTTACTACTCATATTTATTTATACTTCAATTAAGTATTATTTATTGAACTCCATGATTGGAATAGTAGATAAATAAAATTTATATACATTTATTTCTCAATTCGTTCTATAATATAGTTTATAAGTACTGATAGTTGTGATAAACGATTATTTAATACGTGACATGTATTCCAGTTTCTAAGAAAAACTGATTAAAATTCTCTTATCTAAATGAGAATACTCTTCAAATATATACTTTATCAGGTATTTATTTATTTATTTGTATATACAGACCGTCGTTGGAATATTTTCAGTATAAGAAGTAAATATACTTGTCTCTACGTAATTAGTATCTAATTAAAAAATGGAACGTTTCATAGATAAAGACTTACAAATAATAACTGTTATCTGTATTTTTATATTAAGTTATCTAAAAAAGAAAAATGCATAAAAAATATGTTAAAATATGTAACTCGATTAAAATGGATGATTCGATAAAATAAGTATGGGTTTAATTTTATAAAAATTGTAATAAATCACTGTAAACTAAAATAAACTTTTTTCTATAAAGTATTATTGACTCCTAAGGCTAGCTAAATTTAATTTCACAAATTAAAACTTTTTTTATTCTACAAAAGACATTTAGTTATATCAAAACACAAATATATAAATCAATAGTTCAATTTATTAAGTATTTATTAGGTTGATGCAAAAATAATTGCGGTTTTTACGTATTAAGTATAAAGACGCATATATCAGTTAAGAAGTATTTTATAAATCAAAATAAAGACCATCGGTCTGCATACATTTCTCCTAACAGGCAATGAGTTTGTTTATTCCTACAAGATAGAATTCTGGAATCCTGGAATTAATGGATTCATCGAAAGCGCTTTGAGCTGATGCTTGATCTTGTCTCGTAGGAAATTATTCAAATGTTTAAAAAAACGATAATCTGTTGGAGACAGGTCCGGAGAAGGTGGGAGAAGTACGGTTTCGTAACTCAGTTAATTTATTTTTTTAAAAATCATTTGTGAGAAGGTCTGGCGTTGTCATGAAGAAGAATTAGTTGTTTCAATTTGCTGACAATATTTTTCTGCTGTTATTTTTTAACCAGGATTTAAGAAGATGTAGTGAATGATGCCACTTATGGATCACCAAAGATTGAACATAATCTTTTTTTCATGAAGCTTCTGTTTAAGAAATTGTTCTGGTGCTTCTCCTCGGTCTAGTCACTGTGATGAACGTTTTCGATTGTTGTAGAGAATCCACTTTTTGTCACTTATGACAATGCGATCAAGAAAAGAATCATTTTTATTAAGCAAAAAAACGCTTCAATAATGGTTCTTAAATCATTATCATCTATATCTGAAGGACATCCACAACCCTCCTCATCATCAAAGCTTTCGTTTTCATTACGAAATTTTTGAAACCAGTGTAGAGCTATACATTCGCTAATTAAATTTGAACTCATACAACAAAATCTCGCGTATTTGCTTTCTTTCATCAATAATTTAAAAGGTTATATCCAACAATACTAATGAATGAAAACAATAGACATAAGATGAAATCAGTAGTGCTAATTTTATTGTTTACAATGATGTATCACCTGGCTATAACAAAAGATAACGGTAACTAGAAAAAATTGAGCCAAATTTAAAATGATAAAAACCGCAATTATTTTACAACAATCTAATATTTTAGAATGATTATATATATATATATATATATATATATATATAT
>CM068324.1:4139398-4144398 GCA_034766995.1 Acanthacorydalis orientalis
TCTATTTTGGAGCAAACTTTCATTTTAGGTCACTATTTCGAGCAGTGTTTTTGATTGTTGGGTCACTATTCGCTATATTTAATACGTTGAATGTCTTGAGAGTCACCGGTGACTGGCACTCAACTTACCTGTAGCATCGTGGGGATCATCGGTGACGGTTGATGCCAAAATTAGTAAAAACATATAATTCATGTAAATGGTAACACTTCTCAAATTTTTAATATTATTATCGTTATTACAATGATGTAAAAAAAAGTAATGTACTATAAAATATTAAAATATCATCAAAAAAACGCACTCAAGAGCCGGGGAAGGGGTTACTGATGACCTCTACTAAGATAAATCCATAAAACATGATAATGCAGTTCAATTTAACTGTTATATTTTATATTTTAGCACAATATTCATCACACAACTAAAAAATTGTTACGATGCCTAGGACAAGTCATATAAAATTGATTCGGCATTCAACGTGTTAAAGGTTATTATTTCGCAAGTCTGCTATGTATATATATTAGGTTGGTAGAAAAATGATTGCTGTTTATGACCTTCAAATTCATATATATTTTTGTCAGTTAATAAATAATTTTATTAATCCAAATAAGCACCATTAGAATCGACACATTTTTGCCAATTAATTACAAGTTTATTTATTACAGTGGGATAAAATTCCAAAGTTCTAGAGTTAATAAAATCTCGAAATGCACTTTTCGTAAGCAGCTTGGTTGTTGAAGACTTTACCCTGTAAGAAGTTGTCGAAATGTTTAAACGAGTGATAATCTATTGGCGAGATGTCTGATGAGTATGGTGACTGAGGCAATGTTTCATACCCCAATTTATTCAACTTTTGGAGGGTCAATCATGCAACGTATGGTCATCCTTTGTCGTGCAGAAGGATTAAACCATTCCTATTAACCAGTACAGGAAACAGACGTGACAGTTTTTGTGGTATTTTGTCGATTTCGTGACAATAACTTTCATTTGTAATGGTTTCGCCAGAATTCAAAAAATTGTAGTGATTTGTATCGAGCGCAGACCCACCAAACAGTCGCCAAAATTTTCTTTCGGTGTAATTTCGATTTCACAAAATACTTTGAGGTTTAATTTTAGGTCCAACCATTGTGCAGACTACTTTTCGTAGTAAAAGATCCACTTTTAGTCGCATGTTACAATCAGATAGAGAAGTGGATCGTTTCTGTTACGTAAAAGAAATGTAGAACAAACTTCGTCGTTCATTTCGTGCGGCACCAATTTGTCAAAGTTTTTTTATTTTCTTAGCTGTTTTAAGTGGCCCAGAATTGTTGTATAACTGACAACTTTTGTACAAGCTCTCGAAATATTGTGCGTAGTTCTGATTCAATTAACGCCTTCAGTTCGTCGTTATGAACTGAAAAAGGACGCCTATGACCTTCTTCAAGGCTTTCAACCCCAGTACGAAATTTTTGAAACCAGTATTGCACCGTATGTTCCTTAACAGTACCCGCACCAAAATCATGGTTTACTTTAGGAGTTGTTTCTGGTGCTTTACCACCCGTTTTAAACTCATACACAAAATTGCTCTTATTTGCTCCTTTTCCATCTCTAATTCAATATCCTCATTTGAAGGAAAATTAATATTAAAACCAAAATCAATGTTACCAAAATACAGATCGAAAAATGCACTTTAAAATAATATTAGCATGAACACGATGAAATCTCACTTTCATTGAAAATAATTAAGGCTAGAATACAGAAAAGAAAAACCGCAATTATTTTCCTAACAACCTCTCTCTCTTTCTATATTTATACATATATATATAGAGAGAGAGAAGGTTTGCACTGGCCTGCATATTTTTTGATTGAAACATAATAAATAACGTGTGAAAATGGCTCGTTAAATGAATTTATAAAAGGCAGTAGTAGAAAAATAAAAATTATTTAACAATCATACATTTTCATTAAATTACTTCAATTCATTGTATGAATGTATACATAAAAATTAAGTCCTAAAAATATGTAACAAGCTTAACAACATTTTTAAACCGATTAGAATGAAAACTTGAAATATTGAAAAAAGAAAAATTCGACGAATTATTTTTTTATAAAATAACATATATATATATATATATATATATATATATATCTGTTTGTATAAAATAGTATTTAGCCACAAAAAACTAAAAGGTTGCAAAAAATATTCTAATGTCATGTTTATATAAACATACTAACACACACACACACATGTATATATATATATATGTATATATAACGATCACATTGCTATATATCTGATAATAATTATATAGACAAAAGTAGTTTAAGAAAGATGTTTATTTTTTCATTCGGCTGCATGTCCAGGCTTATAATTGAAAATTTGGCGTGCAAAGCTAGCCCGGGGGTTTATGAGCGAAGCGAGAAGAGGACGAAACCACCTAGTATATATATATATATATATATATATATATATATATATATATATATATACTTGATTATCTCAGTCCCCGGAACATAATATTTGGGAGTATGTGCTTATTAGACATGAAAGCTTAAAGAAGTGTAGGTTGAATGTAGTGTTACTGTAAATGTACAGCGAACAGTTAATTGAATAACACCATTAAATTCGCAACCTTCAAATTCATTATGCATGTAGATGCATGCATCCGAGATACAATTGTTGATGGTCGTTTCTTAAATCGATTGACGTAGGATTCTATTATACGTCGAATAAAAATAAACATATATGTGTTTTTCCCAATTGCGTTTTAACAATTCTTGTGTAATTCAATAGATTTATTATTTACGATTAAATATAAACATTGACTTGAAGATCATCAATATCATTTGAATTTCTGTTCTCCAGTGGTAAGTTGTAAAAAATATAAAATCTAACGAATTATTATTTATTTCCAGCCATCGACTTCATCGAGTCCTGTGCCACTTCGAAAAAATAATGATAGCGGGATTGAAATATCGTTACATGGTTCTAAAAACGAAACGTCACTTCATATAAGCGAAGATGATCTACAGACAAGATCTAGTCAGAACAAATCGTCAGACATGTCGATGAAATCAGATGAAAATTCCATTATAATTGAAAGTACTTCGAAAACAACATGTAATATTCCTAATGTGACGATCACTAAGCCGGATGATGAGGAAGAAAGTAAAGAGAATGATTTAGAAACGATACAAATTATAATCGAGAAAACATTGAATCTAACGAAAGACGATGAAGAGTTTATCGAGAATTTAGATACCAAAGATTTAGAAACGAAACAGACTTGTAATGTTGTAATTGAAGAAAAAGTTTCAACTGAAACGAATGAAACGATTTCAGGGGATCAGAATGAAAATTCAGTTGAAGTTCATAACTATGATCCGATTGTATCTGATGAGAAAGAAGTGATCGTATCCGATAAAGAAACGCAATTAACATTTGTAGAAAAGCTTGAAGTTCAATTACAAACCTTACTGACTAATCTAGAAGATAATTTAGTTCAAGATGTCGATCAAGCAGATAAACAACCCCAAACTGTAAAATCAGATGACTGCAAAGAAAACGAACAGAAAGAAGAATCTATTGAAAAAGATCCTCTCCCGGTTATCGAGGAGAATAATCCAAAAATTGTCACAAACAACCAATATGTGGATCAAATCGAAAGTAACGAAATTAAATTTATTGATGAAACTGAAAATCTTTTACTTGAAAGAAGTGTGGAAAAAACGGAAGTTTTAGAAATAGAAAATACATCTGAATTGAAAGATGAGAAAGAGAATATTGTCACAGTAGAAGTTTCAATTTCTGAAAATGTTTCTAGTGATAAATGTACTGATGGTACTGAAAAACATTCGAACGATTCAAAAGATCAATCAAAAAATGTAACATTAAATAATAATGACGTACGGGTGGATGATGCGTACAATAACAATTTTTTTAAACGCGATATGAAAATTAAAAAAAATAGTATGAATTTGAAGACGACTGAAAACACTGTGAGTTTGAGAAATCATCCGACGACGGAACATCCGAATGTGGATTTAAATTTGCCGAATCCGATACCGAAACCGCGTAGATCTCGATTAGTCAATTCATTATCGAAAGAATAAAAATATGATTATACATGAACATATAATTATGCCAAAACTTATTGAGAAATTTACGTTTTTAAAAAATAATTATTAAAATTTTTCCTATTAGTATCCAGCTCCTTCTTTCCGATCTAACGACAACCCCCTCCCCCTACAAAAAAAAAACACAAAATTGGTGTGCAGCAAGAAACGCAACACTTTTACACATATATAATTTTAAATAATGAAAAAAGTATAAATAAATAAAATTGACAAATATCTAACAGTAATTTTATTGAAAAATGATTTTTCACTTATATCAAATAATATTTATATCATTCAATAATTGGGTATGTGTTATTCATGTTTTGGAAAAATTATAAAAAAAGATAATTTTATTTTATGTTTACCATTAATGTTACCACATTTAATAGTCATTTTATTTATTATTAGTATTTTAATCTTGTATATTAATGTAAGCTGATATTATACAATGATATAATGTTAATTTATATACATATAATAATAAATAACACGATATGTGATTAAAATAAAATATATTATTTAAAAAGGAATTTCACTTTTATAAACCTTATTTTTCTATATATATATTTTATAATTTTTATTGTCGCTTATGTACATACCATTTTTTTATCTTAAGATTTAAGAATGACAAAATCATCACCTTTAAACATCTTTAAATAAGGTACTAACATTATTTTTTATTTTTTTCCAGATAATATTTCACGGAAATTCGTGAATCGAACTGGAAAGTAATATACAATGCTGTTTTTCCAATTGCTTTCAGGTAAAGAAAAATGATCAATAACCAATTATTGATCATTTTTATAGTTTGAAAGATGAGTTAAAAATTTATTTGTGGAGGTAAGTTTAGGCGCAGTGACAAACCAAAATGAAAATCATAGAAAACACTAGTTTTATTTAAAAATAGT
>CM068324.1:4149398-4194398 GCA_034766995.1 Acanthacorydalis orientalis
AAATGAAAAAGGTCGAGGCATGTTGTAAGAAGAGAAGACAACCGATAGAAAACAGAAATAATTGACTGGGAACCAAGGAATATAGAAAGACCAAAAAAGAGACCAATGAACAGATGGGATAAGGAAATTAATTTTTTTTTGGAAATCAGTGGAAAAGAGAGGCATTCAATCGTATAAAATGGAAAATCATAAAAGATGTCTTTATCCAGCGGTGGATTGACAGAGGCTGCTGCTGATGATTATATATATATATATATATATATATATATATATATATATATATATATATATATGTGTGTGAACGTGTGAGAGGGAAGGGCAAGAATTCTAAACAGAGATTGTAATAGTATGTTTCTGCATGGCGAGGGTAAGGTCTTTTCAAGACAAAATGATGACATGATTTTAGGTGATCGTATGAAAGAGAATTCATTTTAAAAATGTTCCTCTCAAAAGATATATTAACACTTTCACGGTGGGCGTTTCAGATGCGGGATTTTTATTATACGAGAGCATTTTTCACAGTCGCTCAAGCGGCAACATACGATCTAAAACGCATTAATTTTATAGCAACTACTTAACTATCGTTATGTAAATAATTATATAATAGTTATACACTTAATTATTAACCTTTTGACTGCGAAAGATGTATATATACGCTCTCACAAGTCTTAATATATACGAGTGTATATATATATATATATTATTTATAATATGTTAAATTTACTACCTTATATTTTATATATCTTTATATTTCATAATTGAGCACAGTACGCGCTTACACGAAAGACATTCACGTTTCTGACAATGAGTATAAAGGCGTTCGCGAGGGAGTCCCCGCGATGTCATGCGAATATCGCGTCGCATAATACTGATGGTTCTGGATTAGAATGTACCGGAGTCAAAGGATTAATAACTGTTTTTTTTATTAATTGATATTAATTTTTTATTCCCTATTTTGTGATTTTGGCTGGAATGTATCTTCGAAATGAAAGTCTTCTCCTCCAAGGTGATAATAATTTCTTAAGGGACAAGTTTATATACTGTTTTAATTTTTTCTTGAAAATATATAAGAACAGATTTAATTTTGTCTAATCTGTCTTTGCAATTTTCATTGTTGCCAAAGTGCCAGTATCTCCATATCGGATGCTACCTGTCTCTGATCATTGTATCAGTAAAAATCAATGTATGAAGTAATGGATCTGTAGACCAGTATTAATCATCTTTTTCAGACTTTTTCATAACTCATTAGAATGATAAAGTAACGCATACGTAATACCAACAATAATAAACCTTTTGACTGCGAAAGATGTATATATACGCTCTCACAAGTCTTAATATATACGAGTGTATATATATATATATATATATATATATATATATATATATATATATATTATTTATAATATGTTAAATTTACTACCTTATATTTTATATATCTTTATATTTCATAATTGAGCACAGTACGCGCTTACACGAAAGACATTCACGTTTCTGACAATGAGTATAAAGGCGTTCGCGAGGGAGTCCCCGCGATGTCATGCGAATATCGCGTCGCATAATACTGATGGTTCTGGATTAGAATGTACCGGAGTCAAAGGATTAATAACTGTTTTTTTTATTAATTGATATTAATTTTTTATTCCCTATTTTGTGATTTTGGCTGGAATGTATCTTCGAAATGAAAGTCTTCTCCTCCAAGGTGATAATAATTTCTTAAGGGACAAGTTTATATACTGTTTTAATTTTTTCTTGAAAATATATAAGAACAGATTTAATTTTGTCTAATCTGTCTTTGCAATTTTCATTGTTGCCAAAGTGCCAGTATCTCCTTATCGGATGCTACCTGTCTCTGATCATTGTATCAGTAAAAATCAATGTATGAAGTAATGGATCTGTAGACCAGTATTAATCATCTTTTTCAGACTTTTTCATAACTCATTAGAATGATAAAGTAACGCATACGTAATACCAACAATAATCGCCGGCAACCAAAGTGTGATGCTCACCGTGAAAGTGTTAATATATAAAAATATCCGAAAAAAAACTCAAGAATGATTAATTGCGATAGAATTAATTATTTATTATTCATACTGTTTAAAAACATAAATCAATTCGTTAAGTACATATTTAACAACACATATGCCGAAAACATGAATTGAAAAAAATTCATTATACTTTTTTTTCAAAAATAACTCGGCAATTTATTGGTTTGTAAAAGAATGGATTTACTTTTATTTCTAAAAAGAAAAATGGTTTGTTTTTTTAAGATTTCTTTCATAAACAAAAGTATATATATATATATATATATATATATATATCACATATGAATAAATTACTGTTTCAATCCTGTTTTCGTTACTAATAGGTAGATTCTTTTTATCAAAGGGAAAAAAATGTATTTTTGAAGGACATTTTTATATATATATATGTCTGTCAAGTAATTGTTGTAGCTTGAAGATTAGTGATCTTTTTTATTTAGTCACTTCTACCAGTTAACACGTTCGCGGACACATTATTGGATTGAAATTGTGCGAAGAATCTCATGTGTTTCACAAAACTATACAACATTTCAAAACCTGTAGATAATGTTTATATCAGTTATCATCACTATATTGTGTTTTTTATAAAAAAAAAAAAACATTGGAAGGCTACAGACGTCATGTCTCAGCAGATCATTGATTTTTGCAAACTGGGATAAGACGTTTGCAGTAGTCTTCTGCTGATGGTTTCTTCTACAAAACACGCATAAATGTATAATGGTTGATTCATTTGACTATTTAAAAATGGTATTGTTACATGTTTACATATTTTTATTGAAAAATTTAACACTGACTACAATATATATATATATATATATATTGTAGATATGTATATATATATATATATATATATATATATACATATATCTATATATATATATATATTGTAGTTATGTATATATATATATATACATATATATATATATATATATATATATATATATATGTATATATATACATATATATATATATATATACATGTATATATATATATATATATATATATATATATATATATACCAGACCTCAGTGATATCTTTGTGATTTTTGAAATTTATTTTCTATTTCCTGGGACAAGAAAATAGTGGCTCATTGTGGGACACAATAAGATGATTTAATAATATAACACGTATAACCAGAGTAGCTGCGACTATTTTATCACTAGAGCACTTAAAGCATAATACGGCTAAAATCGTCTTGTCCGTGAACGTGTTAAGCAACAGTTCTGAAAAGTAATGTTTCAAAATATTTCATCTATTTTAAATTAGTTGTCCTGTATTCATATATATTATTATTTAAATGACAAATTCATTTCGTGTGCATGTATTTTTAAATATATAAATATAATTTATCATTGAGGTTATATATATATATATATATATATATATGTGTGTGTGTGTGTGTGTTAAGTATCTGTATCGAGGTGTTTATTAAATTCGATTTATTAGATTATTTTCGAACGTTTTTGAAATTAAATATTAATGTATTAAGTATATTTTTGATTGTAGGCATTTTTATTGAGATCTGATATTTTTCTGGCTGAAATAAAACGAATTTTTAAAAAGAATGTGAGACAGAATCGATAACTCACTTTCTAGTTATCATAAATGTTCACTAAACAATTATTGTACGTTTATTCACAAAACTCAATAGTATATCTACTGCAAAAGTATTGTATTCTATAAAAATTTAAATCAAAATTATTTGCTTGCGTTGATTTTCTCTAATTACTGGTTTTATACAGATAACAAAAAATTTACCTTGTATTATTATAATCGGTCATTTTAAAAACTACATAAGTCATGTTTTTTTTTCAAAATTGTTCTTTTTGGTCGAAATTAGATCCTTGTGAGTAGCATCATATTCAGTATAAAAATTACATCAGCCACGTTGTGCCTAGCTGTCGGACCTGGTCATTCCTTTTTTTAATAACTATGATTTTTGAGTTATTTAAAAAACTGTTTGAAAATATTATCGTGTATATGTGCCAAGTAATACGTCAATATGGTTACTCAATCGAACATAAAATTTTCAGTAAAAGAAGTGTAAATATGTATATATATATATATATATATATATATATATATATATATATGTAAGTGTAATATATATATATATATATATATATATATATATATAAACGAATAAATATATTAGGTTGGTAGAAAAATATTTGCGGTATATGACCTTTAAATTCATATATATATATATATATATATATATATATATATATATATATATATCTCATTTAATAACTAACTTTATTTATCAAAATAAGCACCATTAAAATGGACACATTTTTGAAAATTAATTACACATTTATTTATTCCGGTTGTTTAAATTCTATGATTCTGGAGTTGGTAAAAAAAATTGAAATGCATTTTCGGTAGCAGCTTGATTGTTAAAGAATTTACCCTGTTAGAAATTGTCGAAATGCTTATACAAATGATACTCTGTTGGTAAGATGCCCAACTTGAAGCAAAATTAATAATAAAACCAAAGTTAAGGGGACCCGGTGGTCTAGAATTTTCGAAAAATCGATTTTTTTTTTCGAAAGTATAGTATCTTAAAAATATACTGTTAAAATTTGATGACGAAATTCAGAGGATTTCAGGATCTACAGCCCATTAGAAGGTCAGGTAGGTAGAAGAATAAGTGGAGCAGTTGAAACTTTAAACGCGTTTATCTCGAAACTACTTTTTTTCGTCTTGCGGGGGCCAGAAAAAAAAACTACTAGACCGATTTGTCTGAAATTTTAATATGTTATTCTGAATAGTTCTACATTAAATATTTTACGGAACTAATAGTTTCCGTAAAATATTTATATTTTTTTTATTAACAAAACATTCAAAAATACTGGTCGTTTTCAAACTTGTACTTTTGACTACGCGCCATTTTGTCAATTTTTTTTTTATTCTACTTCCTGCGATAGCTATACTTATACTAATTAAAAATTCGTCAATAAATTTATTTCAGATCAGAGGGAGAGATAAATCATCATTCACCACGCAATTCCATTTTTTTAGAGAGGGAGACTTCAGCATCACTTTTCTAATTAAAAAAAAAATTTTTTTTTGTCTTTATTTTCATTTTTGTGTAGTTTATTAGTAATAAAATAAGTGTAAAAAAATTTGAAAGCATTATTCATTACCCTCATATAGAAAAATTTTTTTTAAAAATAGCTTAAATTTTAGGCCGCTAGACCACTGGGTCCCCTTAATGTTACCAAAATACAGATCGATAAATCCACTTTAAAATGATGTTAACATGAACATGATGAAATGACTTATTGACAAAAATTAAGATTAGAATTCAGAAAAAAAAAACCGTAATTATTTTTGTAGCAACCTAATATTTATTCATTTTTATTTACACTTACGAGTAATGTGGTGAAGAAGTATTATATTTGATTATTTTACAAATATTTTCATTGTAATAAAATGAAATTATAATTTTTGACAAAAAAACATGATTTTTTTGTACAAATATTCTATATGTTTAATTATTGAATACATGTTTTACCAAATGACGTCTGTTTTTATTCAAAAAAAATTAAATATATGCACATACAATAGGTATCTGTGTTTACATTTACATGTATGGTTTGAAAAATAAACATTCTTTTAATGTTTTCAAACATTATGAATGTTTGCTCGGTTCGAATTTTACAAGTATTGTGTTCATTTATCAGAGAAAAAAATATGTATAGATTTTCGAAGAATTTTATTATTAGATTTTTTTCAATAGTTAACTATAAATTAATTTATACGTAGTTTTATTTGCAATTACAATTACTTTAATTGAAATAAAATTCAGGAACGTTTAGCAGTTATTTTAAATCAAATGTGTCAATTTGAAAAATAAATTTCAGGAAAATAAAATTTTGTGTTCTTGAATTTGAAAAATATGGACTTTCGTAAAAAAATTTTTGTATAAAGTCATTGACAAGATTTTCGACTAAAAAAAATAGCAGCAGGAGCATTGTAAGAAACTTTACTATATAACTAGAAATTCTTCAAAAAACATCTATGAACAAGAATCTTCAAAAAAAATTTTCAAAAATTAAACATTTTTTTATTTTCATACTATTTATTTTTAAAGAAGTATGATTATAACACATTCGAATACTTACATCTGTAAATATTATTTATATAAATTGTTTTAAAATATTATTATGTCAAATAGTCTATGAAAAGTAATTAGTTAACTTATTGTTATCTTCTTCTTATATTTGTTTTGTTTTTAAAAATACGACCAATAAAAATCCATAGTTTGAATTAAAATCGATAAAAATACAAGATCTTTTTAAAATGAATTATTTTCTGTTCCTCTCATTTGAAATTATGTAACAAATTGATGTAAAAATTAGTTTCTTACTCAGAAATGAAATCTATTTTTCGCTTTAATTATGTATAGAAAAAAAGTCGCAATCGTTTTTGTTTTCTAAAATTAGTAATTAGTTTTCTATATGTTTAGAAAACCTAACAGGTTATTATATTATTAGAAAATGTTACAAATAGAATAGAAACCAATGTTTGAGACGTTCAAGGTTTTATTAATAAATGTACTGAAATATTTGAATTGATAAAATATTTTCATTTTAATTTTTTTATAAAACAATAAATAATAGTTGTATGTAATCTCGATTTAAAAGAAAAGTCTAAATAAAAAATATATTTTCTAAAAGATTTTAATTATATAAAATATTAATACATTTTTTTAAAATTTGATTTATTTGTAAAAAAAAACAAATAATACTTATTTATAACAATTTATCAGGTTGATAGGAAAATAATTGCGTTTTTTCTTTTCTGAAATCTAACCTTAATTTTTTTCAATAAAAATGTCATTTTATTATGTTCATGTTAATATCATTTTAAAGTGAATTTTTCGGTCTGTATTTTGGTAACATTAACTTTGGTTTTGTCATGAATTTTGCTTCAATTTGGGCATCTCACCAACAGATTATCATTTGTACAAGCATTTCGACAATTTCTTATAAGGTAAAGTCTTCAGCAACCAAGCTGCTACCGAAAATGCATTTTTCAAATACAGATTGAAATTGCATTTTTCGATCTGTATTTGAGTAAAATCAGCTTTGGTGTTATTATTATTTTTCTTCAAACTGGGCTATTGAATTAAAGATGGAAAGAAGTAAATAAGAGCAATGTTTTGTATGAGTACAAAACGGGTGGTCAACAGCAGAATTAGCTTATAAACTAAACGATAATTTGATGTGGGTACTGCTAAAGAACGTACGGTCCAATAGTGGTTCCAAAAATTTCATACAGGGGAAGAGAGACTTGAAGATGAAGATGGACGCGGGCGTCTTTCTTCAGTTCATAACCACCAATTGAAGGCGTTAGTTGAATCAGAACCAAGCACAACACTACGAAGGTTTGCACAAAATTTAAGCCATAGACATCCAATGATTCTGGACCACTTAAATATATATATATGAATTTAAAAGTCATAAATCGCAACTATTTTTCTACCAACCTAATATTTATAAATAATTTGTATGAAAATAAAACGAAAATTTTATAAAAAAAGACTTAATATTATATACACATCTAATATGTATCTTTCTATCTATCTGTCTTTCTATACGTATATATATATATATATATATATATATATATATGTGTATATATAGAAAGAGAGATATATATTTGTAAACAAAAAACACGAAAATTAATCATACATTTAAGAAGAAATTTCGAATCGAGTAGGTAGTAATATTTTAGCAACAGTATGACATAAGTAAACATTGCATAATAATGATGAATGATTAAAATATTCATACCGAACAGACAATTCAGTCGAAATATAAATAGGAACAATAAAGAGATACGTAACAAAAAATTCATAAGTATATAAGAAAAAATATAATAAACGTAATAAAGTACATGAATGTTTTTTATGATGTTTTAGTCATATAAAGAGTTCACACATACACACACATACATATATATATATATATATATATATATATATATATATATATGATGTATGTATGTATGTTTGTATGTATGTTTGTATGTACATAGAAACTTTTTCTGTCCAATGAAACATATAAAAGTCTTGTGAGCCTTGAGCATGAATTCAGTATATTTGTAACTCTGATTGAGTATCTGTGCATTAATTGACTGACAATGAAATATAACATTTATATATTCGTGGTGTGTTCGATTTGTGTTGTACAATGTGCAGATTTTAAATTAGGTAAGTCAATATTTAAAATTTCAAATAGACGTTCGATTTCTTTTAAATTTTATTCTAAAATTCGTCAGATTTCTTTTCAAAATCTTGTCAAATTTTTAATTTAGTAATAAATTTATAGGAAGAAATTAAATTAAATGGTTGTTTAAATGTCCGTTTAAAATCCGATTGAGTTGTAGTCATTGTTTAATTTTTTGTGTATGTTTATAATATTTATATAAAAATTAATGTAAAATAAAATAATTTATATAAAAGTAATATTTAGTGTTTCATAAGAAATTAAAAATTTCAACATTTTAAATATTTGTAAATAATAAACTTTTCTGTTTTTGATTAAAATTAACATTCTTTCTAGAATTGTATAATTTTCTGTAAAGGTTTATAAAATAACTGAGCGAAAGAGAGTGCTTTTTTAATATTTTATAAAGAAATTAAAAAAGATTTTTAGAATTTAGAAATGTAAAATAATATACATTACTTTAATTCTTCATAAAATCAAAATGTTTCAAAATAGATATTTCTTTTTCGATTTTTATTTGTCAAATTAAAATAATATCGATTTTTATATTCAAGCTTTCCAAGAAATGTATACACACCTAAACAGTTTATAAATCAGTACATTGTTCATTAAAATTGAGTTTATGAAAATAAACAAAAATTGATAATCAAAGTATATGTATAAACTTTATTCTGAACTCCTATATTATCTGTTTTTTATCGTAAACATTTGTTAAATAAGTAATTTTAAACAAATATTATTTAGTATTTTTGAAGGAATTTTAAAAAAGAATCAATTTAAATATTTAAAAATAATAGATGTTTTAAATAAATATATAAAATCAGAGTAGAAAAAATATTCTATATCTGAATCTTTAATTTTAATTAAAATATGTTTATTTAAAACAAGAATAATTTACAAACATACTTAAGGATTTATAAAAAAAAATACTACAAACATTTATTATTCAGTACTTTACAGTAATGTTTAAAAATGTAATTAGTTGTGAATAATAATAAAATTAAAACTTAATAAATATAAAATGTTTCGAAAAGATAATTTTATTTCAATTTGTATTTTAAATTAAGATTAATTTTAATTTTTTTTCAAATGTTTCATAAAACAACTAATTGAAAATAAATATTATTAGTGTTTTATAGAGATATTTCAAATAAAAGATTTTAACAGTTTCGATATTTATAAATAATTTAAATACTTTAACCGAGTTATTTTGATACTATATTTAATTTCTTTCTTATTTACAAAATCAACAAGTAATTCATAAATACTTTCTATAAAAAATCAAATTTAACGATTAGCTGTATTTAAAATAAATTAAATGTTCATATATAGAGATATACACTAAGACTGTATATTTTACATTTTTGTTAATTCTAAAAATTGTTTAATTCATAATTTAAACATTTTAGCCAATAAATATTTTTCTATATAAATAAGAATTTAATAAATGAATGTTATATATATATATAATGGAAGAATAAATAATTAGTTTTTATAAAATAAAAATGTTTTAAAATAATAATAAATATTAATTAGTTTCTCACTCGACCTATAAATCTTTTTTCTAATCAAAAATGTTCAAGAAATCATTATTGATCATTTTCGATTCTTGATTCTCCCATCATCTTCAGAACAACAGTACAAGAAAATGAAACTAAAATTCAATTGATTAAAAACAATTTAAAAATTCAAACTGATTAGAGTATTAAATCATTTTTTTGTAATTTGTTTCGTACATATGTACCTGGATTTCAAGTTTTTTTTGTCCTTGAGGTCAATATTCTTTTTTTTTTGTTCCTTCATTACCGGTTTCATCTTTCGACATCTTCAGACGGATACAGGTGGGTCAAGAGTACCCATCTGAAGATGTCGAAAGCCGAAACCTGTAATGGAATAATAAAAACAAAGAATAGTGAATAAAGAATAACAAAAATAAATTGAATTTTATTTGAAATTGTTTCAGCTGAATATATAAAAGTATGTCCAAGGAATACGAATTTCAACAAATGTTTAAAGGATTTAATCCCAGCCATTCTTCCAAAATTAGCAGGAGGTGTTCCGGAAATGAATTTACCAGAATTCGATCCATACAAGAATAAAGAAACAAAAGTTGATTATCAAGCTGACCAGGTCTGTACATAAATAAGCATGAGTAAAAATACATGTTACAATTTGATTATCATAGCCGAATTATATTCAAGTCAAATTTTCAATTCAAGATTAATTTTGATTTAAATCCTTCACATCATTTTTTTATCTTATACACACACGTACGCATAAAATGAATTTTTATCCAAGGTGAGAATCAAAGCTGTATTCAAAAACTTGACATTGGTCGGCCAAAGCAATGTCGAAATCAAAAATATTCGATCAGAATTCAGCGAAGAAGAAGTGAAAATCTCAATCGATATTCTGATACCAACTGTTTTAATGCAAAGCAAATTTCGAGGCGAAGGGAAAGTGTATGCCGTTGTATTAGGAAATAGAGGATATTTCAATGCCAGTCTACGTAAGTGATTTGTTTATATCTTGACCCACTATGGACTGCTTTACCATCGAAAATCTCATTGGCGATAAACAATAATAATTTATTGAATATTTTTGATCGGGATAGTTTTGGTACAGTTTGTGAAGTTCTTGAAAAAGTATTCATTTGTAAGTGTTTATTTATTTATTATCTGAACATTTACCATGAAATATAATTTTATACAAGTAATTATTACTTTAAAATCGGATTAAATTCATTAAACATAATTCATCAATTTTCTATCATATATAAAAAAAATATGCCATAACATTTCAAAAAAGAGACAATTTTTAAAAAAAAAACTTTTAGAGGTTCTGTATTAAATTATTATTAACAATGACTCCTGAAGTTACACAAAATCTTCACGAAAAATTATGATATTGGTATCATAACAACTACAATAAAATGTACTACTTTATAAAACTACTAAGCACTACAACTCAGAGTAATTATATAGACTTACTAACATATATATATATATGTATATATATATACATATATATATACATATATATATATATATATATATATATATATAACAACTAAGTTGCAATATATCTGCGAGAATAATATATATATATATATATATATATATATATATATACGAGGTCAGACAATTAAGTAATGCGACAAAATTCAAAAATCGAGTATATTTAAAAATTAAGGTACATCGCTGCGATCCCCTTCAAAGTAGTCCCCTCCCGCATCTATACACTTATTCCAGCGAGTTTTCTAGTTTTCGTAACAATTCTGGAACACTTCTTGTGGGACCTCTCCGAGTACCCTCATCACAGATTCTTGGATATCTTCAACGGAGTCAAAATGTCGACCTTTAACGAATTTTTTCATATGGGGGAATAGGAAAAAGTCGCAGGGTGACATGTCCGGTGAATAGGGCGGTTGTGGTAACGTTGCGATGCCTTTAGAGGCCAAAAACTGAGAGACACTGAACGCACTGTGACAGGGAGCATTGTCGTGATGCAGAACCCAAGTCTTCGCGATCTCTGGACGCACTATGAGCACCCTTTTTCGTAATTTTTCGAGCACATTGCGGTAGAATACTTGATTTACGGTTTGTCCAGGTGGTACGAACTCTTTGTGAACCACCCCTTTGCTGTCGAAGAAGCAAATCAACATGGTTTTCACTTTGGACTTGCTCATTCTCGCCTTCTTTGGCCTTGGTGCTCCAGGGGACAGCCACTGTTGGCTTTGTCGTTTAGTTTCGGGGTCATATTGAAAGAACCAACTTTCATCACCAGTAATAACTCGATCGAGAAGAGTAGGATCACTTTCAACCTGCTCGAGATCTTGAAGCAATCTTGAGCGATGTTCATTCGGTGGGCTTCGTGACATGCACTACTCGCGCGTTGTTACAAAACACTAAACAGCTGGCGAAGAAATGATCGTACGAGGGTGGTCAAGGTCTCAATCGAGAGAGTAGGGATCTGCTATTACGGTGGCGGAGTTACAGGTTCGCAGTGTTACCACAGGCCGAGAAAAAAAATCGGTCGCATTACTTAATTGTCTGACCTCGTGTATATATATATATATTGCTATATTAAGTGAATATATACGATACGAGCAAAGCGAGTCATTCTCCATTCATAATTTTTAGTTATTAGGGGTTAAGGGTGCGTCGAAAACTAAGATCATTAGCGTCTAATTATTATAAAGTTGAATAATATTCTATTAAATATTTTTTTAAAAAAAAGGAAAATTAATGTCATTGTAGCCTTAATATCTGATAGATCAATGAAGACCAAATTTTATCCAATGTCGATCAGAAGTTAAAAATAAATTGCTTGTAAAAATCGAATTAAAATTCATTTAGTGATATTTTAATTTTCAATTACATACAAATGAAGTAAATTTTCTATTATATATATATATATATATATATATATATACATATATATATATTCCGAAAAAAATTAATAAATCTCTATATAAATTAATGAGATGTTTTTTCCAGATGACATTTCTGATACATGGATTATAACAACTAAAAAAATCGAAATGGATGGAAAAGTATATATCAAGTGTATAAATTTTACAATGGATCCGAAAATCAGACATGTGAAACCGTACTTAAGTGATATCTTTCCTGGAAATACTGAATTAAGTATGTATTTTTACAAATTTCAATCTATCTCTCTGTAAGAATTTATTCTACTTTTTTTTAATAAAATCTAAAATTACTAAGGAATACGGATTATTTTTATGTACAGAAGCTTACAGTGTTTGTTGAAAATTAATATTTTTTATTTCATTTTATTTCAAATTGTTATTTATGAATTATATAAAATGACTTTTAATTTCTCCCTCTCTCTCTCTCTCTCTCTATATATATATATATATATATATAAAGAGAGAGAGAGAGTTACCATCCGAACTCTTCTTAGAACACAAGTACTCTTTTTGATCTACAAATGTTTGTGCTATTTAATTCTTTGATTTTGTATTCCTTTTTTGATTTTTAAATATCTTTTAAAATGTTAATACAATCCAAATGTTAGGTTAGGTCTCAATATCAGACAGCTCATATGTATCATTATCTCTCAAAAAGAATCATTTCAATTCTTACAAAACGGATCATTAGAAATTTCAATGAATTAAATCCTCTTAAAATGTTTTCGTTACCTAATTCTGTCACATAATGAAAACAAGGAGATGAATATTTTCATATTAATGAATACTCAATGGGCGAATGGACGAATTAGATTGCTGACTGATTCAATTAAAAATATCTTAAGGAACCAATATAATTTCAAACAATTTCACAAAAATTTATCTTGAAGTTCAAATACAAAATGTAAAAAGTACTGAAAAATATTATTCTAAATAAAAAAAATATTTTTGTTGTATTCACAATGTTGGTTCAATCGAAAAAAAAAATACACAGAATTTAATATTAACTCTTTTTTGTACCAACTGTTTTTTTACTTTTTTCAAGCTGCACTAATCTGACAAATCTCTTTCGACGGAATCAAAATATGATAATTATGTTTCTCTTTATATATATATACATATACATATATATATATATATATATATATATATATATATATATATATATATATATTCAATTCATTATCAGAATACACTCTTGTTGTATTTTTTTTACCTGCTGATATATTTGTATTTAGAACTAACATTTAATTTATTTTTTAATTAATTTCATTTATTTACAAATAACAGAGCATTTTGTTCCGTAATTTATTATCTCGATTGCTAATAAAAAAAACGAATCAATTATGTGTAATATATGTAAATTACCATTAATTTGAAAATTGATTTATATTCGAGTAAGAGTTTGTAGAAAAACTGACATAGTTTGTTCATTGTATAAACACTTATCCTTTTAGACAGACAATTTTAGACAGTTTATATTAAAATTGAATAGTATTCTTAATGATTGATAAGTTTTATATATATATATATATATATATATATATATATATATATATATATATATATATATATATATTACAAATACGACTAAAGTATTATTCTGAATAAAAAATAAAAATGTTGACCTACCAAAGCAGAATTTGTATTTAGTTTTTAATAAAATATCGAATGGATTTTTAGTGAAAGTACATAAATGATTATATATAGAAAAAACGTATGGTATTTAATAATGTTTAAAAATGTGAACTAGTTACAAATTTATCATTTATTTACAGATATTTATCTTTTTAATAAAATTATTATAAAACCAACAATTATCTAAATACTCTACCTAGTTTCTTATTATTCAAACTTATACAATCGACAATAAGACAGTTGACTATCTTTTATTAAGTTTTTTTTTAATTAGTTTCAAATTTACAGCACGAAATATCATTAATTCATATTTATTATCTATATTAAAAAATATAATCGTTCTATTAAGCTAATCATTTAAAAAAAAACTGTGATCAAATTAGTATTTAAATTATTTAGAGATGCTTGAGAAATGTTAATTATGTTATTTATTAAAAAAACTGCTGTAAAAAATGACTACCTGTATGCAAATAAGGTATCGAGTTCCATTATTCCGCGTTTTACTTTTATGTTTGGTTATCGTTTGATTAACTCACAAATTGAATTGAAAATAATTAATTTGAATACTTCATTAATTTAATTGTAATATTAAAAATGATTGAAATAAAAAACTTTCACATAGATCTCATATTATGTAAACGAATTAGAATAATAAATGATCTTTGTTGTATATCGAGATAGTTGAAATACATATTTTTTCTTGATTATTTAACAGATGGTTTTTAATTCCAATTAATAAATTATTTGTTTAAGATTTATTGAATGGAATAACTGCTTTTTTTCAAATTATTTATTTCAAAAAAACTTGTTTAATCTAATAGATTTATGTAAGCGAAAAAGATATTTACAAATTATTTGAATAAAAAAATTAATAAAAGATGTGTAAATAAATTTTCGTGTATCAAATTTGTAATGTTTTTACTTTTCAATATTTTTTTCTAAATTTGATAAACGAATTGATAAATGCTTGTCCTTCACTACAAGTTTCAACACGTGAAGCATATTTAGGTAGATTTTGAAGGTTCGGTATCTACTTGAAGATAAAACACGTGCTGATTGTAATAGTAGGAAATTGACAGACGATTTAATAATAGAAACTATTTAATTTTAATTTTTTTCTGTAAATACTTGTTGAAGATTTTTAAATACTATTTTTTGGATTAATATATTGATTTGACATTAATGGTTTTTAATTATAACTAATATTATTTTTAGTACTAAATATTTAAAAAATAGTATATATCAAAAAAAAATTCTTTCACAAATAATTTTTTCTCTCATCTCACAAACCAGAAAAATCTGTTTAAATTAATCAATAAATGATTATTGTCAATTATTTACAATAAAACATAATATGCTTAAATGATCAAAAATTATATTTGATCGTAAAATCAATTAAGGTCTGTGCAGTGAGAGGAAAAATCATTTATAAAAATGACTAGCAACAATACCAAAACGATGTGATAAAAATTAAGTTCGTAAAAAAATAATTTAGAGTTGAATTAAGGTACAGATATTAATTTTTATTTTTTTCCAGATAATATTTCAAGGGAATTCGTAAATTCGAACTGGAAAGTAATATACAACGCTGTTTTTCCAATTGCTTTTCGAGGATGGTCTCGAGTGATGAAAGATTATGTAAATAGAATCTTTTTGAATGTTCCATACGATGAACTAATCCCAATTCCTAATTAACGTAGCAGTAGTTTGAATAAAAATATATAAACTGAACGATGCAAATCGTAAATTAGTGATTTTTTTAAATCAAAAAAGTAACTACCTTTAAGTGTTTATATTTTTATTATAGTTTTTTTTATTATCATTCTTTTAAGATGATAATATTTATTAAAAAACAATTTGTACGATAAATTTCTAATAAAAAAATAAAAAAATATTTAGTGTTTTGTTAAACCAAGAAAATTCACTCTACAGATATATCAGTGTATTAAAAATCCAAAATAAATTCTTCGAGGAAAATTCTTTAAAAATTTTTTTTAAATAAATGAAAATACAGTTCTTGGCAAGTAAAATTTCTTCATAAAACATAACTTCATAAAAAAATTAAACGAATTATTTTTGAATAAATATAAAATGGAAAAGAAGTGTTAATATATGTTATCAGTGTTTATATATATATATATATATATATATGAATTAAATCATTTGGAAATGCAATCAAGCGAAATAAAATATCATTGACACACACCCTTACAGGTTTTCAACCAGAAAAGAAATCTGTATAGAAACAAATTTACCCCTTTAAATAGATAAATTCAAGTTTTATCTTCGATTTTAGATGATAATGTCGATGTTTGAATGGTTGCACTGTTTGCAACACATCCAGGTAAAGCTGATTTCCAGCAGACATTTAAATTTTGCGGTCTTATTTCAGCGATAGCAGATACATCATGATTTAAACAATCCAAAATAGATTTTTTCCAAATGTCAGTTACTGTTAATGACACATTTTCTAGTTTATCCAATATAAATTAATAGTATATTTAACGTAATATTTTTTAAAGGTAGCAATTATGTCTTGATCTAACAGCTGATAATGCTTGTTGTATTGGGTGAAAAAAACAATACCTGCACATTTGAATGCTCTAAATGTGGTTAACCTGGTACATTGTCAACAATAGAACTTTAAAATTGAGAGCTTTCTGCTTCATATAATTTGCATGAAATATAATACACCGCATAACTTCAAAACAGCATTAAAAAGATACGCAAAAAAGACTCGTCTGTATACATATATAAATAAAATATTTGTAAATACGAGTTACGTCCAGAGATAACGTAGTAATGGTACCCCGCAGGTCCTGGTTTGTACCCGAGGCTCTGTCTGAAACTAGGATTAGCTACGGTCGAGTATAGGACGAGTCCTTTTATGCACCGCTGGACACGGATTTACAGCGTTGCTGGATTCGCGCAGGATGACCCAATCGGTTAACGGAGGATCGGGCTGGAAAAGTAAATTACAAAAAAAAAAACACGGAGGAATCCGAACCACCGTTTAAACCAGTAAACAGTAAAATGGTGAACTACAACACACGTGATGAAATCTAAACTCACATCAGCTTATAACGTAACCAAGAATAAGTCATCGCATTGCGTCGGTGTTCTGGAAAACCGTTTGGTGTTGTACAGTCGCCGCTCTACGATCGGACTCTCAAGGGTTTAATACAGTACGTGCCGGACCTGACCAAAAGTGTCCTGAGCTAGAGGACGTTTCTAGAAAACGTCGGACTCTGGGTTGGCCGACCGACGACCTTTCTCCGGCCGGCCCACCCCTGAATTCGTTACCGATATATAATCCGGCCGATGAACAGACAGGACGATGACCGCATCAACAGCACGAATGCCGGCGCAGGTCACACCCCACTAATCCAACATACGGGAGTCGCAACGTCTCGTATATACTAGGCGCATAGATGAGACTACTCCAGACGACAAGTCCCTCCCGAATCGATGCGCGACTGAAACCCTTAGCACGAGAGAAAACTCGCGTGTAAAGCTAACATACGACAAATATCTGCGGCTCTTAACAATTTTAATAATTCTTAACTTAAACCCTCTTCACCAGCAAATAATACAGACATACAAACCTGTGATTGAGTGCGGCGCGCTCTTTACCCCCTCAAACCATCTCCATCTCAGACAGGAACCACAGAACACTTAACTGAAACGAATCTACTATATACTATTTTTTGCCGGACGGTCGTACGTCCGATCTTATAATCAAAAAGCAAACACTCCCGGGTGCCTCTCTCCTGCAGAGCCTCGATGCGCGCGCGCCCGTGCGGGCCACCTGAACAGGAGGTAGAGGACGCACTCGAAGATTTGAAAGACACTCGATACAACTTTTCGCGCACACATACATATCATTAAAAAGTCACTGTTTTTTAAACGGACTCGATAGAAAGTTATTTTTTTAAAAAAAACAACAAGGACGGACGATTCCAAGTCGTTTTATAAACGCGATCGGCAGTGGGTACCGAATCGGCGCCGCGGACCGAACCGAGCCGGCTTGAGGGACGAACGAACGGTACGAGGACTTCAGGATGCGCTACTGTGAAAATCCTACACTAGAAATAAACATAAATAGATATAGTGTTCACCATTACATAAAGGATTTACGAACGGCACGTGACAAAGATGGCTGATTCGATCGACTTTATTTATCCTATATGAAGTTATACTTCATAATTTATGAACTTCTAATATTATTCAATTTTAAGGTTCTATTCACCGAGAACCCGCTCTGTTAACATATCAACTAGATGTCTTCAGGCAGACACAACTCATGAATTTACTGGTAAACTCGTCGTCCTCTTGTAAAGAAGCGGCCATGAGGCACAACAAACGACACGAATGAATTTATAGAAATATTTAGAAATATGTTAGAATTACACTTTGTGTCGCAACGTTCGTGCTTCCCCCTGTGAATATACAAAATCCTTGACGAATATCCTACTGGATGTGTGGGGAACACACGAGTAGGAACCACCTTAGGAGGGTTCTCAACAAGAACGGTAAGTCGATGGAAGAATCCGAAATTAATTTAATCAAAACCACTCTGATCGAAATTCAAAACAATGCAAAGAATTTACTTATTTTTTAAAAAAAGTAAATAATTCAACACAACTAAAATCTAATTTATTCCTTATTAAAAGTAAATACAAACAATTTAGGTCTAATCAAAAACTTGAAACTAATTAGCAAGGAATTGAAAAAGAAACATTCTGCAAATATCACTAAGATTAAAAAATGACACAATGGCTTTACTTGATTGTGGAACAAATTCAAATTCACAAAAGAACAAATCCAAGCTAGATTCTACTATTTAAATTCTTTTTTAAGGACTTTAAAGTCATTCACAAAGAAAACACTATTAATTTTTACAACATAAATGATATGAGGGGGCATGAAAATGTGAAAATAATATTAATTGCAAAAAATCAATTATTGTTCCAGGTCGAATCACGGTTTTAGATGTTACTAGCAATTTGTACAAAGAGGAATGAAAAACTCTACATCTGTTACTCCAAAATGACAGCAAGTAAAATTACAAAAGAGTACAAAAAGTGCATTTACTTTTTAAAAATAGTTAAAATTTTGAAAAATCAAAGACTAATTAAAACAATTTAAATCTATACTCAAATAATTAAATTCTAGACAGACTTGAAACTAATCAGAAATGAAATCAAATACTACTTCAAGATGTCTATTAAACATTTTACTAATTTAAATCTACAAAACTCAAAGAAAAATTATTTTTCTTTAAAGTTATCTGCAAAAACAGTAATTCTGAATGAAGTCTCAAAAATATTAATAATTTACAAAAAATTTACAAATCTAATCAAGAATTTCAAAAAAATAGTACAGGGAGGAAGTTTGTGTTTTGGTGAAGCAGAAAATTATATAATAAAAACATAACAATAATTAAAACTCTTCATTGAAGATCCTGTTTTGATCAAAGACTTTGAAACACAATTATCAGAAAAAGCTGCTTGTTAATTTTTTAAAAAATACTAATTTATTGGCAACTTATTAAAAAAATATTTGACCTCAGTACAAGCTACATTAAATATTTATCAAATTTAAAACTCAAAATTGACAACAAACTAATTTTTATTGTAAATTAAATTAAAAAATTTCATAGTCAAACAAGGATCAGTCAACCATCTCGAATTCAACTATAATCTTGTATGAATCTGAAGAAATTATCGAATACTCACAGTTACAGCAGTAGCATCCGTCTTTCCCTCGATAATCCGGAACCGAAATCTGGACACGGGACCAGATCTTTAAAATTTCAGGACGAAGAAATGAACCGACATCCACTGCCGAGGAGGAAAACAACAAAGAAAAGCGCGAAACCGACCAGAAACGCGACGCGGACAGACGACAAGTCATCACACATACACACGCATCATTTCGTTCATACAACTACTTTTAGTCGTCTTGTACGACAAGCAGGTTTACTGCGGCCGAATTCTACTCCCTAGCCGCAGGGATGCATCTTAGAAGTCTCTCCGTCGACAGTTCCGCCCGACGTCCGCGTGGAATCGAACGGTGGTATCTCAAATCTCAATCCGGTTCATCGACATCGTTCTTCGTGAACGACGATGATCATCTGAAACATTAGTTAAATCGTTTCAATAAATAAATTAATAGGAGACCAGTCGACGTCTCTCGATACGCAACCGGACGGTGTATCCTGAATTCTGCAGGTAAGCCCGTGTCGAATTCGACACGACTGCCGGTACAGTGCCTACAACCGGTGTGTAATCACACTTAAATATATGCAGATTTAGATTATATTTTCAAACGACACCACATCACATGTGACAATGAAATAAATAGTAAAAAAAATAGTTAAATAATATATTGTAAGTTAATTATAGTCAACCTATCTATGCACTACGCTCGTTTGATATCTGTGCGAACGCCTACGCGTCGGCGATATGAACGGCGATGCAGAACTAAAGAGCAGAAAAATCTGTTCGACCGCGCACTTTCGTCGTTTGAAATCCGTTATCGCACCGAGACGCAACATCGACCTCAAATTTTAATTTAAACAAAAGACACGACTGTCGCTACATTGGCACGCGTACGTTCAATGAACGTACACATGCGAATATATCGGAACGAAAATCGAATTGAAAAAGAAAAACATAACCCACCTGCGATTACCGGCGACATCCGCACGTTGTTTCGCATCTCCGTCAAAATATTTTTTTGACATTTTCCCAGCGTCAGAAGACTCACAAGTTTTCCATACAACAGGTAACATGATCGACAAAGTTGCACATCCATTTAGTTATCACACACCAACGTTTTCAGAAACGGTGGCGCTGGTGACGTCGGGTAATCTCCGTAATGGCCAGTCTCTGTGAACAGTTTACAAATCCGTTTCTTAAAAATGTATTAGATATTACACTTGTCCGATTTGTTTTTAAAAAACGATATCTGCAGACACACACACGCACATAGATTCAAATTTCGATTGGAATTCGGACCATTTCAACGGAACACAATACCCTTTTCCCCCCCAGTCAAATTTAAACATGTCACAGTATCAAATATGAATAAATATAAACATATCTGAGTGCGTGCGTGTGTGTACACTTAAAACACATTCTACGACAGTTTTAAAACATTATAAGTACTTACTTGTATAGTAAAATTCAAAGAAATGAAGCACACATGTATGGGACAGGTACACCGTACAGGTACAGGTACGCCGTTCATGGCCACAGGACGCTTCGCGCGTTACCAAGATTTCAGTACCAAACAATTCGAAAAGGATACAACGAGGCGTCCGTTCTCCATTCGTGTCGAATATTCGAACATTTGTGCGTCTTCAACAGAAGTTTTCAGTCGCGGCAACAAGATTTTCCATGCAAAAACACAAATTTCAATGACGATGAAGTGCGTGCGACAGCTCACGCTAATAACAATAGCGCCTCGAAATATTTGAACGTCGATCATTTGAAACACTGAGATCGGCCGTGTGACGTCATCCCTCTCGGAATAAGGCTATATATATATATATATATATATATATATGTATATATATAGGTATATGTATATATATATATATATATATATATATATATATATATATATATATATATATATATATATTATCTAGGCATGAATTTCGCTAGCTTAAACAGACTACGATAAATTCCAATTGTCTATTCAGTTTTTTGATTCTAAACAAGACGTCTATGTGCCAAAATTTGATCCTACGTCTTATGGTATGTTGTCCAGAATTAACTGGAAAAATTCTTGTGTCTAAAATAATGTCCTTGCGTCGAGATGTGAGCTTGTGTTTTACGATAGTGTTTGGACTTTCCTGTCAAAATTCTTGAGAATAAATTGAGGTCCCTATACCGATATCACAGGTTGTATCTTACGATAGTCACACATTGGTGAGACGTCACGAGATTTTGAAAAAATATCGACACGTGTAAATGTGAAAAAATAATTCGGTACCTTTCCTAGAGGCAGCGAATTAATTTTTATGAATTAATTTTGTGCTTTTCTTAAGGGCGGCGAATTAATTTATATCAATTAATACGATGCCCTTAAGAAATACATAAAATAAATTGGTAAAAATTATTAGTTCGGTAGAAAAATAATTGAAGTTTTTTATGTGAATTTTAAGGTCATAAACTGCAATTATTTTTGTATTGACCTTATAATTCATTTTCTATTGGAAATGTACCAAGTTAATTTGGCCACCTCTTAATTACAATAGTGGCTCGACATTCATGATTAATATTTTGATTTTTGCCTAATTATCAAGCTCTAAAAACTAATAAAGACTATCTACAGTCGACCGAGGCATAAATTTTAGACATTGCCCAAAAATCGTCGTCATATCCGAGTCAATTTTAGACATTGTCCAAAAATCGTCTTCAGATCCGAGTCAATTTTAGACATTGTCCAAAAATCGTCGTTGTGTGGGTCTGTGTTTGTGTGGGTCTGTGTCTGTGTGGGTCTGTGTCTGTGTGGGTCTGTGTCTGTGTGGGTCTGTGCCTGTGTGGGTCTGTGTCTGTGTGTGTCTGTGCGTGTGTGTGTCTGTGTGTGTGTGTGTCTCTGTGTGTGTGTGTGTGTGTGTCTGTGTGTGTCTGTGTGTGTCTGTGTGTGTCTGTGTTTGTGTGGGTCTGAGTTTGTTGTTGTTTTTGGACAATAACTAAAATTTCCTCGGATCTGAAGACGATTTTTGGACAATGTCTAAAATTTACTCGGATATGACAACGATTTTTGGACAATGTCTAAAAATGACTCTGATATGACGACGGTTTTTGGACAATATCTAAAATTGACTCGGATATGACGATGGCTTTTGGACATTGTCTAAAAATGACTCCGATTTATCGACGATATTTGGACATTGTCTAAAAATTACTCGAGTTTAACGACGATTTTTGGACATTGTCTAAAAATGACTCCGATTTATCGACGATTTTTTGACATTGTCCAAAGATGACTCGGATTTATTGACGATTTTTGGACATTGTCTAAAAATGACTCAGGTTTATCGATGATTTTTGAACATTGTCTAAAAATGACTCCGATTTATCAACGATTTTTGGACATTGTCTAAAAATGACTCCGATTTATCAACGATTTTTGGACATTGTCTAATAATGACTTAAGATTTACTACGAATTTTGGACATTGTCTAAAAATGACTCGAATCTGACGACGTTTTTTGGACAGTGGCTCTGTGTCTGTGTGGGTCTGTGTCTGTGTGGGTCTGTGTTTGTGTGGGTCTGTGTTTGTTTGGGTCTGAGTTTGTTGTTGTTTTTGGACAATGTCTAAAATTGACTCGGATATGACGACGGTTTTTGGACAATGTCTAAAATTGACTCGGATATGACGATGGCTTTTGGACATTGTCTAAAAATGACTCCGATTTATCGACGATATTTGGACATTGTCTAAAAATTACTCGAGTTTAACGACGATTTTTGGACATTGTTTAAAAATGACTCCGATTTATCGACGATATTTGGACATTGTCTAAAAATTACTCGAGTTTAACGACGATTTTTGGACATTGTCTAAAAATGACTCAGATTTATCGACGATTTTTGAACATTGTCCAAAAATGACTCGGATTTATTGACGATTTTGGACATTGTCCAAAAATGACTCAGGTTTATCGATGATTTTCGGACATTGTCTAAAAATGACTCCGATTTATCAACGATTTTTGGACATTGTCAAAAATGACTCCGATTTATCAACGATTTTTGGACATTGTCTAAAGATGACATAAGATTTACTACGAATTTTGGACATTGTCTAAAAATGACTCGCGTCTGACGACGTTTTTTGGACAGTGGCTCTGTGTCTGTGTGGGTCTGTGTCTGTGTGGGTCTGTGTCTGTGTGTGTCTGTGTGGGTCTGTGTCTGTGTGGGTCTGTCTGTGTGGGTCTGTGTTTGTGTGGGTCTGAGTTTGTTGTTGTTTTTGGACAATGACTAAAATTGACTCGGATATGACGACGGTTTTTGGACAATGTCTAAAATTGACTCGGATATGACGATGGCTTTTGGACATTGTCTAAAAATGACTCCGATTTATCGACGATATTTGGACATTTTCTAAAAATTACTCGAGTTTAACGACGATTTTTGGACATTGTTTAAAAATGACTCCGATTTATCGACGATTTTTGGACATTGTCTAAAAATGACTCAGGTATTAACAATGATTTTTGGACATTGTCTAAAAATGACTCCGATTTATCAACGATTTTTTGACATTGTCTAAAAATGACTTAAGATTTACTACGATTTTTGGACATTGTCTAAAAATGACTCGGGTCTGACGACGTTTTTTGGACAGTGGCTCTGTGTCTGTGTGGGTCTGTGCTGTGTGTGTCTGTGTCTGTGTGTGTCTGTGTCTGTCTGTGTCTCTGTGGGTATGTGTCTGTGTCTGTGTCTGTGTGTGTCTGTGTCTGTGTGTGTCTGTGTCTGTGTGTGTCTGTGTCTGTGTGTGTCTGTGTCTGTGTGTGTCTGTGACTGTGTGGGTCTGTGTCTGTGTGGGTCTGTGTCTGTGTGGGTCTGTGTTTGTGTGGGTCTGTGTTTGTGTGGGTCTGAGTTTGTTGTTGTTTTTGGACAATGTCTAAAATTGACTCGGATCTGAAGACGATTCTTGGACAATGTCTAAAATTGACTCGGAATGACTACGATTTTTGGACAATGTCTAAAATTGACTCGGATATGACGACGGTTTTTGGACAATGTCTAAAATTGACTCGGATATGACGATGGCTTTTGGACATTGTCTAAAAATGACTCCGATTTATCGACGATATTTGGACATTGTCTAAAAATTACTCGAGTTTATCGACGATTTTTGGACATTGTCTAAAAATGACTCTGATTTTTTGGACATTGTCCAAAAATGACTCGGATTTATTGACGATTTTTGGACGTTGTCTAAACATGACTCAGGTTTATCGATGATTTTTGGACATTGTCTAAAAATGACTCCGATTTATCGACGATTATTGGACATTGTCCAAAAATGACTCGGATTTCTTGACGATTTTTGGACATTGTCTAAAAATGACTCAGGTTTATCGATGATTTTTGGACATTGTCTAAAAATGACTCAGGTTTATCGATGATTTTTGGACATTGTCTAAAAATGACTCCGATTTATCAACGATTTTTGGACATTGTCTAAAAATGACTCCGATTTATCAACGATTTTTGGACATTGTCTAAAAATGACTCGGGTTTATTGACGATGTTTGGACTTTGTCTAAAAATGACTCAGGTTTAACGATGATTTTTGGACATTGTCTAAAAATGACTCAGGTTTAACGATGATTTTTGGACATTGTGTAAAAATGACTCAGGTTTAACGATGATTTTTGGACATTGTCTAAAAATGATTCGGGTTTATTGACGATTTTTGGACATTGTCTAAAATTGACTCGGATATGACGACGGTTTTTGGACAATGTCTAAAATTGACTCGGATATGACGATGGCTTTGGACATTGTCCAAAAATGACTCGGATTTATTGACGATTTTTGGACATTGTCTAAAAATGACACAGGTTTAACGATGTTTTTTGGACATTGTCTAAAAATGACTCCGATTTATCGACAATTTTTGGAGAGTGTCCAAAAATGACTCGGGTTTATAAACGATTTTTGGACATTGTCTTAAAATGACTTAAGATTTACTACGATTTTTGGACATTGTCTAAAAATGACTCAGGTTTAACGATGATTTTGAGACATTGTCTAAAAATGACTCTGGTTTATTGACGATTTTTGGACATTTTCTAAAAATCACTTAAGATTTACCACGATTTTTGGACATTGTCTAAAAATGACTCCGATTCATCGACGATTTTTGGACATTGTCTGAATATGACTCGGGTTTATTAACCATTTTTGGAAATTGCCTAAAAAAGACTAAGATTTACTACGATTTTTGGACATTGTCGAAAAATGACTCGCGTTTAACGACGATTTTTGGACACTGTCTAAAATGACTCAGGTTTAACGATGATTTTAGGACATTGTCTAAAAATGACTCCGATTTATCGACGATTTTTGGACATTGTCCAAAAATGACTCGGGTTTATTGACGATTTTTGGACATTGTCTAAAAATGACTTAAGATTAACTACGATTTTTGGACATTGTCTAAGAATGACTCGGGTCTGACGACGTTTTTTGGACTGTGGGTCTGTGTCTGTGTGGGTCTGTGTCTGTGTGGGTCTGTGTCTGTGTGGGTCTGTGTCTGTGTGGGTCTGTGTCTGTGTGGGTCTGTGTCTGTGTGTGCCTGTGTGTGTCTGTGTCTGTGTGTCTCTGTGTGTGTCTGTGTCTGTATGGGTCTGTGTGGGTCTGTGTGGGTCTGTGTCTGTGGGGGTCTGTGTCTGTGTGGGTCTGTGTCTGTGTGGGTCTGTGTGGGTCTGTGTCTGTGTGGGTCTGTGTCTGTGTCTTTGTCTGTGTCTCTCTGTGTCTGTGTGTCTGTGTGAGTCTGTGTCTGTGTGGTTCTGTGTCTGTGTGGGTCTGGTCTGTGTGGGTCTGTGTCTGTGTGGGTCTGTGTCTGTGTGGGTCTGTGTCTGTGTGGGTCTGTGTCTGTGTGAGTCTGTGTTCTGTGTGGATCTCTGTTTGCGTGGGTCTGTGTTTGCGTGGGTCTGTGTGTGTGTCTGGGTCTGTGTGTGAGTAGGTCTGTGTGTGTGTGTGGGTCTGTGTTTGTGTGGGTCTGAGTTTGTTATTGTTTTTGGACAATGTCTAAAATTGACTCGGATCTGAAGACGATTTTTGGACAATGTATAAAATTGACTTGGATTGACGACTGTATTTGGACAATGTCTAAAATTGACTCGGATTGATGAAGGTTTTTGGACAATGTCTAAAATAGACTCGGATTGACGACGGTTTTTGGACAATGTCTAAAATGATTAAGATTTAGCACGATTTTTGGACATTGTCTAAAAATTACTCGAGTTTAACGACGATTTTTGGACATTGTCTAAATATGACTCGGGTTTATTGATGATTTTTGGACATTGTATAAAAATGACTCCGATATTTCGACGATTTTTGACAGTGTCCAAAAATGACTCGGGTTTATTTACGATTTTTGGACATTGTCTAAAAATGACTCCGATTTATCGACGATTTTTGGACATTGTCTAAAAATGACTCGAGTCTGACGACGTATTTTGGAGTGTGGGTCTGTATCTGTGTGGGTCTGTGTCTGTGTATGTGTGTGTCTGTGTCTGTGTGTCTGTGTTTGTGTGTGTCTGTGTCTGTGTGTGTCTGTGTCTGTGTGTGTCTGTGTCTGTGTGTGTCTGTGTGGGTCTGTTGTCTGTGTGGGTCTGTGTCTGTGTGGGTCTGTGTCTGTGTGAGTCTGTGTCTGTGTGGGTCTGTGTTTGTGTGGGTCTGAGTTTGTTGTTTTTGGACAATGTCTAAAATTGACTCGGATCTGAAGACGATTTTTGGACAATGACTAAAATTGACTCGGATATGACGACGGTTTTTGGACAATGTTTAAAATTGACCGGATATGACGATGGTTTTTGGACATTGTCTAAAAATGACTTAAGAATAACCACGACTTTTGGACCATGTCTAAAAATTACTCGTGTTTAACGACGTTTTTTGGACATTGTCTAAAAATGACTGAGGTTTAACGATGATTTTTGGACATTGTCAAATAATGACTCGGGTTTATTGACGATTTCTGGACAATGTCTAAAATTGACTTGGATATGACGACGGTTTTTGGACAATGTCTAAAATTGAATCGGATATGACGATGGTTTTAGGACAATGTCTAAAATTGACTCGGATAGACGATGGTTTTTGGACATTGTCTAAAAATGACTTAATATTTACCACGATTTTTGGACATTGTCTAAAAATTATTCGAGTTTAACGACGATTTTTGGACATTGTCTAAAAATGACTCCAGGTTTAACGATGATTTTTGACATTGTCTAAAATTGACTCGGATATGACGACGGTTTTTGGACAATGTCTAAAATTGACTCGGATATTACAATAGTTTTTGGACATTGTCCTAAAATGACTCGGGTTTATTGACGATTTTTGACCAATGTCTAAAATTGACTCGGATATGACGATGGTTTTTGGACATTGTCTAAAAATGACTCCGATTTATCGACAATTTTTGGACAGTGTCCTAAATGACTCGGGTTTATTGACGATTTTTGGACATTGTCTAAAATCGACTCAGGGTTAACGATGATTTTTGGACTGTGGGTCTGTGTCTGTGTGGGTCTGTGTCTGTTTGGATCTGTGTCAGTGTGGGTCTGTGTCTGTGTGGGTCTGTGTTTTTGGACATTGTTTAAAAATTACTCAATTTTAACGACGATTTTTGGACATTGTCAAAAAATGACTCAGGTTTAACGATGATTTTGAGACATTGTCTAAAAATGACTCTGGTTTATTGACGATTTTTGGACATTTTCTAAAAATCACTTAAGATTTACCACGATTTTTGGACATTGTCTAAAAATGACTCCGATTCATCGACGATTTTTGGACATTGTCTGAATATGACACGGGTTTATTAACCATTTTTGGAAATTGCCTAAAAAAGACTAAGATTTACGATTTTTGGACATTGTCGAAAAATGACTCGCGTTTAACGACGATTTTTGGACACTGTCTAAAATGACTCAGGTTTAACGATGATTTTAGGACATTGTCTAAAAATGACTCCGATTTATCGACGATTTTTGGACATTGTCTAAAAGTGACTTAAGATTTACTACGATTTTTGGACATTGTCTAAGAATGACTCATGTCTGACGACGTTTTTTGGACTGTGGGTCTGTGTCTGTGTGTGTCTGTGTCTGTCTGGGTCTGTGCTGTGTGGGTCTGTGTCTGTGTGTGCCTGTGTGTGTCTGTGTCTGTGTGTCTCTGTGTGTGTCTGTGTCTGTATGGGTCTATGTGGGTCTGTGACTGTGTGGGGCCTGTGTCTGTGTGGGGCCTGTGTCTGTGTGGGTCCTGTGTCTGTGTGGGTCCTGTGTCTGTGTGGGTCCTGTGTCTGTGTGGGTCCTGTGTCTGTGTGGGTCCTGTGTCTGTGTGGGTCCTGTGTCTGTGTGTGTCTCTGTCTGTGTGTGTCTGTGTGTGTCTGTGTCTGTGTGGGTCTGTGTCTGTGTGGGTCTGTGTCTGTGTGGGTCTGTGTCTGTGTGGGTCTGTGTCTGTGTGGGTCTGAGTCTGTGTGGGTCTGAGTCTGTGTGGGTCTGTGTCTGTGTGGGTCTGTGTCTGAGTGGGTCTGTGTCTGTGTGGGTCTGTGTCTGTGTGGGTCTGTGACTGTGTGGTTCTGTGTCTGGGTGGGTCTGTGTCTGTGTGGGTCTGTGTCTGTGTGGGTCTGTGTCTGTGTGGGTCTGTGTCTGTGTGGGTCTGTGTCTGTGTGGGTCTGTGTGAGTCTGTGTCTGTGTGGGTCTGTGTCTGTGTGGGTCTGTGTCTGTGTGAGTCTGTGTCTGTGTGGGTCTGTGTCTGTGTGGGTCTGTGTCTGTGTGGGTCTGTGTCTGTGTGGATCTGTGTCTGTGTGGGTCTGTGTCTGTGTGTGTCTGTTTCTGTGTGGGTCTGTGTCTGTGTGGGTCTGTGTCTGTGTGGGTCTGTGTCTGTGTGGGTCTGTGTCTGTGTGGGTCTCTGTTTGCGTGGGTCTGTGTTTGCGTGGGTCTGTGTTTGTGTGGGTCTGTGTCTGTGTGGGTCTGTGTGGGTCTGTGTCTGTGTGGGTCTGTGTCTGTGTGGGTCTGTGTCTGTGTGAGTCTGTGTCTGTGTGGGTCTGTGTCTGTGTGGGTCTGTGTCTGTGTGTGTCTGTGTCTCTCTGTGTCTGTGTGTCTGTGTGAGTCTGTGTCTGTGTGGTTCTGTGTCTGTGTGGGTCTGGTCTGTGTGGGTCTGTGTCTGTGTGGGTCTGTGTCTGTGTGGGTCTGTATCTGTGTGGGTCTGAGTCTGTGTGGGTCTAAGTCTGTGTGGGTCTGTGTCTGTGTGGGTCTGTGTCTGTGTGGGTCTCTCTCTGTGTGTGGGTCTCTCTCTGTGTGTGGGTCTCTCTCTGTGTGTGGGTCTCTCTCTGTGTGTGGGTCTCTCTCTGTGTGTGGGTCTCTCTCTGTGTGTGGGTCTCTCTCTCTGTGTGGGTCTCTCTCTGTGTGTGGGTCTCTCTCTGTGTGTGCGTCTCTGTCTGTGTGCGTCTCTGTCTGTGTGGGTCTGTGTTTGTGTGGGACTGTGTGTGTGTGTGGGTCTGTGTAGGTATAAATATGGATGTGTGGATATTGGATATGGCGGATATGATGGATATTGCTGACATAGCGGATGTTTTGGGAGCTTGGGAGCTTTTAGGAGACATTATTATTTTTTATTTCGTTATTAACAGGCAATAATTGTATATATATATATATATATATATATATGTATATATATATATATATATATATATATATATATATATATATATATATGTCTTCAAGTAGGTCGAGTCAACGTAGGGAATTCGAATCGTTCGAGGGCTGGTAAATGTTGGCCCCTAGTTTATGCTCCATTATTACTTTGATGCGCTCTTCTGGATTGTTCGGTGAAAAAATGCTCAAAGTTTCAATGAAGCCTGAATACCGATCCCCACACGACGTGAATCAAGTGATCGCGTATCGTAGTTAGTTACGTGTGGCGGCCGTAACGCTGAAGGTCCCTGGTTCAATTCTTATTGTCGGATTTTTTTTAATCTAACATTCATTGACCTTACGCCGTACGTGCTCGCGGGGCACACCTCCTTGCTTGGTTCGTCACTCTTCGTGCTTAACTGGATTTGCTTGTTGTAATCTATCGAGTTTGCTATATTGCACCGTAGCTGTAGTCAATTTATTTCAAAGTTATCATGTATCTATATATATATATATATATATATATATATATATATATATATATATATTATGTATGTTTTTATTCTAACTTTCTTTGACCTTACGCAGTACGTGGTCGAGAGTCACCACTCCTTTTGTGGTTCGTCACTCTTCGTGCTTAACTGGGTTTGCTTGTTGTAATATTTTCGAGTTTGCTATGTTTCACCGGAGCTGTAGTCATTTTATTTCAATGTATCGTATAAATATATATATATATATATATATATATATATATATATATATATATATATCGTATATATATATATATATATATATATATATATATATATATATATATATATATATGATTATACTAGATGACGAGTGTGATATCTAGTATATTAATCGAACAGGGCCGAATCACTTTCATTGTGTTTACATGAGAGTCGCATAAAACACCGATACATTTCCATTTACAATGTGTTCGAGTCCGATAATAGTATAATGTATAGATCAGTGATACAAAATGTAATATTTTAATAAGTAGAATTGATTATATATGTATATTAATATTGTTTGCATCTTTTTTCCAGATTTGGAATATATCTATCAGTGAGCTGCTTGTGTTCTGCTGTCTTCATATAATGGTGTTTCTGGACAGACTTTACAATACTATTTAAATATATATTTATATATATTTGATATCAATAAATATAACTTCACATTATATATTAGTATTTATTTCTTAAATGTACTTGTATGTATTTCAGAGATCCATGTTACAAGTATACTGGCAAGTTCACATATATAGTCATACAAACATGTAAGATAGATGGATACATGGTGCATGCAAATACAGAGATAGGCATGAACACATTACACTTGAAAATGTGTACTACAATTTCACTACATACTACAGTGTTACATTATAATGTTATTTTAGAATATGACTATACATGAACTTATAGTATATACTTATAAATAACGTGGATAAGATCACTAGTTAGATATGAATGAAGAGCGGTTAGGTATAAACGTTCTACTGCTGTCGAAGAGCAGCGTCCGTGCTGTCGGTTCGACAGAGAAGTCGAACCGACATAGTTATCGGAAGCCCGAGTGATATCGGAAGCCCGAGTGATATCGGAAGCTCTAGTGGTATCGGAGCCTGAAATAAACAGGGCAAAAAGAAGTTCCGAAATTGTACCTCGTTAGAATGACGTGGTGCAGTGGATAGCACGTACAGTTACTATTGCTGGAATGGTCACTGTCTTCGGATCGAATCCGAAGAGGTGTCTATACGGCAGTATATTTTTGAAAAATTACATGTACTGTATAGGAAAATCGCCCGTCTACCATGCCTCGTGGTACCTGGATCCCGACCGCCTCGGTTCGCCCGCCTCGCTCTGAGCGAGGCCGGGCGAGCCAGACGGCCGCGGCCCAGGTACCGGCGGGGGAGGGTAGACAGGCACGTTTTGTCCCTTTCGGATAAAAGACACATAATCTTACGTAGGCACACACAAACACACACTCACTTACATATAAAAACAACGATCTAAAATAATAACATGTAAAGAGTACACCTGTGTCTAAAAAAGTAGTAGTGGTCCCCGACGATCGTTAGAAATCGTTCGGAAAGGGCCTCTGGACCGTACAAATCGGGCCCGGATACGAAGGGGGCCTGACAAAAAATTTCTATTTTTTCGAAAAATCGTTTATGTTAACAGGAACATATGAGGATCAGTACGTCTTAATTTCAATATTTTTGCTATGTAACTCGCTCGCGCCATCTGTACAGTATGTAATTGAACTTTGCTTGATGGTTTTCTTCCGAAATATTTGTGTCTTTTTGTATGGATTGGTGTGTACGTGTAAGCGCTCACACGTACACACCACTACATACAAACCGGGTATTTGGACTTTCCTGTGATCCTATTACAAGAATCGATTTTTGGAATTTATAGAACGATTTCGCACCTAGTTCCTTTCATCCAGGCCCGGCATGTACGATCTACAGGCCCATTCGGACCGGTTCCTTTCGATCGCCGGGCCTCGTCCTGTACGCTGTTTTCAGAAATTCTACTGTATACGTATATATACGTATATATTACCGTTATTATATTCGTAGAGCATTATTTGCGAATTTAATTCGCTAATTAAATATACTATTTAATTCTATACAGTCTAATTAAACTGGGACACACTAAAAATTAGATTATTCGGAGTGCAAAATGTCATTCATCGACCGACATATCACCAATATATCGTCCGAAATATGGCGAATTATTTACATTGTTTATACAGAAAATACAACAGTGCGTTCAAGTTCAATAATCGGCGGAATCAGCCGTGCTGTGCTAAATCGAATTGCCGGCCGACGAAATTGCACGGCTGTATAAGATGTACTGGCCCATTCCAAGCGGTCCCTCTTGATCGTCGGGCCTTGTCCTGTACGCTGTTTGCGAATTACTACTGTTTAAAGCGATATCACTTATATAAAATACGTAGAGCGTTATTTGCGAATTTATTTCGTTAATTAATTAAAAATTTACTAGATAACTAGTCTCTAAACAGTCTAATTAAACTGAGATACGCAAAAATGAGATTATTCTAGTGCAAAATTTCATTCATCGATCGATATATGATCAAATAATTCGCCCCCGTTCGAAAAATATATATATATATATACATATATATATATATATATATTGGTCGAACGGGGGCGAATTATTTTCATTGTTTGTATAGAAAATAAAACAGTGCGGTCGAGTTCAGTAATCGGAGGAATCAGCCGGCGCGCTGTGCTAAAACGATCTGCCGGTCGACGAAATTGCACGGCTGTACGTACGCAATATGGAATTTGACACGTCGAAGAAAATATTTCTATTGAATTTCAATCATTCAGACACGGGCCAATGGTCTCTCCTGCTGCCGATGCAGTGGAAGAATCGCCAAGATACCCTGAAATATTGAAGTTTGCATCCAGCCTCGTCGTATACCCTGCATTAGCCTACAGCGAGGGGTTCCTGTCGATCGCCAGACGTTGTCCTGTACGTTGTTCGCCAATCCACTGCTGTATAAATGTACATATTACTGATTTTAAAAACGTAGAGCGTTATTTACGGACGTATTATGTTAATTACTTACTTTTTGCCGTAACAAAAATTAATCACATTTGATATGTATTTGACATATGTAAATTAGTTTTTTTTAAAATAATTATTAATTTGTTTTAATAATTATGATTATTATTGGCACATCGATGAATTTATATTCGCACACATATTGACAAACACCCTTATTTACTTACACTATACAAACAAACACGCACACAAATAACACATGCTTATATATTATATATATTTATATATATATATATATATATATATATATATATATATATATATATATGCATGTATAAATATAAATGTATGTATATATTTGTGTATATATATATATATATATATATATGCATGTATCAAGTATCCATACATTTCTACATGTATGTAGGGATATACTTGGTGCATATATATACAGATATGCATGAATACATTACACTTGAACTTGTATATTACAAATTCAACTCATACGAGGTCAGACAATTAAGTAATGCGACCGATTTTTTTTCTCGGCCTGTGGTAACACTGCGGACCTGTAACTCCGCCACCGTAATAACAGATCCCTACTCTCTCGATTGAGACCTTGACCACCCTCGTACGATCATTTCTTCGCCAGCTGTTTAGTGTTTTGTAACAACGCGCGAGTAGTGCATGTCACGAAGCCCACCGAATGACCATCGCTCAAGATTGTTTCGAGCAGGTTGAAAGTGATCCTACTCTTCTGGATCGAGTTATTACTGGTGATGAAAGTTGGTTCTTTCAATATGACCCCGAAACTAAACGACAAAGCCAACAGTGGCTGTCCCCTGGAGCACCAAGGCCAAAGAAGGCGAGAATGAGCAAGTCCAAAGTGAAAGCCATGTTGATTTGCTTCTTCGACAGCAAAGGGGTGGTTCACAAAGAGTTCGTACCACCTGGACAAACCGTAAATCAAGTATTCTACCGCAATGTGCTCGAAAAATTACGAAAAAGGGTGCTCAGAGTGCGTCCAGAGATCGCGAAGACTTGGGTTCTGCATCACGACAATGCTCCCTGTCACAGTGCGTTCAGTGTCTCTCAGTTTTTGGCGTCTAAAGGCATCGCAACGTTACCACAACCGCCCTATTCACCGGACATGTCACCCTGCGACTTTTTCCTATTCCCCCATATGAAAACATTCGTCAAAGGTTGACATTTTGACTCCGTTGAAGATATCCAAGAATCTGTGACGAGGGTACTCGGAGAGGTCCCACAAGAAGTGTTCCAGAATTGTTACGAAATCTGGAAAACTCGCTGGAATAAGTGTATAGATGCGGGAGGGGACTACTTTGAAGGGGATCGCAGCGATGTACCTTAATTTTTAAATATACTCGATTTTTGAATTTTGTCGCATTACTTAATTGTCTGACCTCGTACTAGTGTACATTATAATGTTATTTTAGAGTCTGACTATTATACATGAACATACAATGTACTTGTAACATGGATCTCTGAAATACAAAAAATATATTTAAGAAATAAATACTCATATAGAATATAAAGATATATTTATTGATACCAAATATATACATTCTACAGATATAATATATACAATATATTTAAATGGTATTGTGAAGTCTGTCCAGAAACACCATTATATGAAAGCAATAGCTTACTGATAGGTACTCTCAAATTCTAGAAAAAACATGAAAATAACATTAACATATATATATATATATATATATACATATATATATATATATATATATATATATATATATATATATATATATATATATATATACATATATATATATATATATATATAAATAATTTTTCTTATTAGAATGTTATTTCTGTATTACTGATCTATACATTATTTAATTTTTTTTCTCTATATATAGTAGAGGTAAACATGTCGAAACATATTTGAACTGTTTCCAATGAGTTGGTCAATTAGTAAATAATGCAAAAGAACATACGGGAACTAATTTAATACGAAATATCTACACAATATTGTTGATATATATATATATATATATATATATATATATATATATATATATATATATATATATATATAATTTGAATTTACCCTTTTATGTAATGTTATTTTAAATTAGCGTATAAAGGAGCATCCGATGTAGTTTGATAACAATTGAAAAATTTTAGAGAATATTTTCAGTTTATTATTGATATTTTGTACATAATCTCTTTTCAATTAATGTTATTTTAGAACAGTGGTTTACACATGAGCGTCCAATATACTTTTACAATTAACAACTAATTAAAATGAACAGTTTGATCTTAATTTTGTATGAGTATTTCTCATACAAAATTATGTATTATAGTGCATTATTATGCACTATAATAACACTGGCCATTATCAGTCGACTTGAATTTGTTCTTAATGATGCATCGGCAAATGGACTGCTAAACATTGATTCGACGACTACAAACATTCTCCTGATGTCCTAACAATAAAGAATGTATATCATATATTAATATGTACAATACACAACATTGATTCTACCTGCTTTACTGTGAAGTATTCGTAGACTCCTGTTCATCTAATTAAACTTGACGCCGGCGCCTAACAGCATATCAATCGGCGGACGGAACTAGCCTGTGATACGGACCGTGTGTTGGGCCGTAACTACGGCTTTGAGCGTGCGTGATAGGAACAGACGCAGGTTCGCGTATCATCCAACAGGCACCTATATTCGCCCCGTATCTGGAAAAAATCATATATACATACATACGTACACGCACAATACAAATGTTTTTTGGAATTTTTTTGCCGATCGTAAGTGAGAAGGCCTCGGACATTTGTAATTATGCGATAAAAGTTACACCGACGCACATAAACGTCTAGAAATGACAAATGAATTTTTCATCTTCGATTGGTTTTTGGGCCTCTGTGCCGGCCCTGTACATGTGAGCGAGGAAATGACGTCAGTTCGGAGACCCAACGGACGTCTAGTATCGCATCGCGTCGAAAAAAATTCCGATTTACAATTTTTTCGTCTATTAACAAATTTTAAGCCTGCTGCATCGGCCCTGTGCGGGCCGCAAACCACTTCCATACTTCCAAATTTAACGGTGGGAAGTGTGTGAAAAATGTAAAAAAGGCGATTTCGCGGACCCGCGGAATCTTGCAGACGCTATTGCTCCGGCGTCACGCGTGCTATCGAGAAACCGAAAACTATTCGTAGTTTAAACGGACGTCTAGTTTGCATCTGCGTCGCAAAAATTGCAGATTTGCGAAAAAAAATCGCGTTTCGAAATCGTGTGCAAAGGGGTACGTGAATTTGAGAAAATTTTTTTCGAGTTTTTTGGCGCATCGCAAGCGAGGCGGTCCGTAGATATACGTCCTAGTGTTTAAAAGTGAAATCGGAACCTAAAAGGTATTTGAATCAGCATCAAATTTTTTTTTCCCCTTTTCTTTGCGATTTTTTCATCACATCGGAAGTAGGTCGGTTTGCAGGTACACGTATTAGTGTTTACAAGTGACACCGGCATCTAAAATCTACTTGAATCGGCCTTCAAAGTGGGCCAGTCACAAAATTCGAGCCCTATTTCTCCGACCCTGTACGTTCAATTGACAAACCGACACCGATTCGGTATTCAACTAGACGTCTAGTATTGCTTCGCACAACAAAAATGGTCGATTTATGAAAATTTCACATTTCCAGTGACGTTAGTGCGAAATAGCAAACACGATTGTTCCGGCACCGCACGTGTTACTGATGGACTGAAACCGATTCAGAGTTTAAATGGGTGTGTAGTATCGCTTTGCAATGCAAAAACTAACTTGAAAATATAATTATTTGCAAAAAAAAAATTGTTCGCGTTTTTGGGCATTTTTTTGTCACATCGGAAGTAAGCTGGTCCGTAGACCCACGTATAAGTAATTTTACCTTAATAGAAATGTTCTCTTCTGCGCAAGTAGTTCTATCGTGTGTGCGTACGGCCGCTCAATTTAGTCGGCCGGCAGTTCGTTTCACCGCCGCGCGCCCGACTAATTTATCCCATCGATTATCGGACTCGAATACACTGTAAATAGAAATGTAACGGTGTTTTATGCGGCTAACATGTAAACAATGAAAGTAATTAGTCCCTATTCGATTAATATACTGGATATATGCGATGACATTTTGCACTCGTATAATCATTTATAAACTGTCGCAGTTCAATAAGACTGTGAGGAGAATAGAGATCTAGATACAACATATTTTTGTAACAATACAAGGCCAACCGTCCACCATCGTTTCTATAATGTACCGAAGTGCCTACACCATCGGTCTGAAAATCACGCTGGTCATTTATTAATCGATTTGTGTTTTTTCTTGACATTGCTTCGTCAAATGGCCCGTTAAACATTAATTTAACGACTATGAACGGTCTGATGAAAAAACAATAAAATATGTTTATTATTTATTTGTGTACAATACATAAGATTGATTCATACTGTCTGCTTGTTTGTGAATATCTTCAGCAGATTTGTCACCGCATCGGATTTAGAACGATACGTTGACTCTCGTTCGAGCGAATAAACTTAATGAGGGCCCCTAAAGACACATCATAGAAGTCAAAGGTGGATGGAGTCAGCCTTTGATAAGTTGACGGTGCCATTATTACGGTCATGAACGTGAGATACAAGAATTGACAATGGTTCGCACCATTCGCACCAAAAATTATTTTTCGGTTATTTTGATATTTTCGGTATTTATTATGGACCGATATTGATTTTGTGTAAGACATGATATATAACACTAAAATACGCATCTACTAGTATGAATTAATTGCCATTTTTATAACAATTTGGTTATTTTAAGCATGAAAAACGTGTATTTTTGCGGTTTTATTGCTTTTTTTATATTTTCGGTATTTCTTATAGACCGGTGTTAATTTTATGTAAGATATCATGCAGAACACTAAAATACGCATCAAACTAGTATGAAATAGTTGCCATTTTTATAACAATTTGGATATTTTAAGAAGGAGAAACTTGTTTTTTTGAGGATTTTTTGCGGGCTTTTTGATATTTTCGGTATTTACTATCGACCGACGTTAAATTTTGGATCAGATATGATATAAAACATTAAAATACGCATCGACCGGTATGAATTAGTTGCTAGATTTTAAACAATTTGGATATTTTGATAATTTCATTGAATTTACAATAATTCACAACCATTTACTATGAACGACAATCATTTCATGTTATTATTCATTTTCTTTTTTAAAAAATGACAAATACTCTACAATAATACGTACGAAAACGAATAAATCTGTATATTTTTTCGATGAATTTATATATATATATATATATATATATATGTGTGTGTGTGTGTGTGTGTGTATATATATATATATATATATATATATATATATATATATATTCAAGACAATGTTTTTTTTTGAATTCGGCTACATTATTATTATCATACATGAATTATTGAGGAATAGAAATACTTTTCGTAAATATAATTTAAAATTGTTTGCAATGAAATTTCAACTCCTTGGAGAACTGTTCTTTTTTCATAATTATAAATGAATACAGGTCTCAATTAGAGTGTAAACGAATAATAGAAGCTATGGAGTAAAACACAGATAGATGTAGTAAACGCCACCACATGCAGTTACATCCTAGTACTCATTGAATTTCTATTGTATGGGAAATTAACTTTCACAAAAAGGATTTTTATTTAAAGTTTGGTGGTCTTCGCGCGATTTCTATATTCAATTAGAAAAATTAAATTAACGTAAATGTTACTGTAACGTTTTATTTTAATATTCAATTACGAAGATATTTCTGTTAACATTTATATTCCGCCGAAGAAATGTCACCCCACAATGTGCGGCGAAGGAATTGTAGAGATGGTGAAAGTGGACCTACTTTATCTATCGTGCGTTAGTGTCGTAGTGCTTGAAATTGTTGAATTATCCGTTAAGTTTATTTGAAAAAAATTGTTTCATATAAAAGAAATATATCATCATTAATATTATATATTGAAGCAAGGTATAGTTAAGAAAACTGATATAAACATTTTTTCTGCTTTAAAATATTAATTAAGTACAGGCAGTACTTCATGTTCAAATGGACGCTACTATAATAGATTTAATTTTCAAACATTGTTGATTATATTACATATTATTTAATATAAGATTTCGGTAGTAAATTATCTTTTGATTAATGTATGTTTTTTAATACAGTTAATAATGAATGTGTAATAATGATTGCATTCAAATACACTACAAATCATAAGAAACACTTTCGATATCTGATTTTTAAGTCTTGAATTGTTTACAGTTCATAATAAATTCCATATTAAAAGTACGTTAGAAATCTAAATACTATTTTTACAATTTTGAGCCTAGTTCTATAATATTGTTCATTTTAGCTGCAATTATGCAGAAGTAAAATAAAACTTGTATGTACATGTTTATTTAATTTTCAGTATTCATACAAAATGCAAATCGACAAGAGAAATAAAAAAAATACATTTTGCCGAAACAATGTACAGTAGTATGCACTGTGACTGATAATTCTCAACTGTCAAAAAGGCATCACTTTCACTACTTCGAATGATGTTTATAATTAGCAAAATGTTTCAGTATAACATCGGAATGAGATTCAAAGCAGAGCTTTAAATGTGTAAGTTAATAAGTGAATTATATAAAATGTATAAAATTAATAACGATGAATATAAAAGTAACTGTCTGTTAATAGCTAGGTTACAAACAAATGAATCTTACCCATCGTGAACAACTTGCAAAGGAGGCAGCTTATTGATTATTCGAAATACATCTGGAATCGTCTGCTATCTACATGGACACTACAAAGAAGACCGACTAGCCACCTATGAACAATTTGATCCTCACATCACTCAGAGAATTGTGATCATTGAATGTTAAAATTGATGACAGTTTGTAAATGCATTTATAAATTATGAGATACCGAATGAAAGTAGAATTATATATATATATATATATATATATATATCACATTCTTTTCAGTACGTTCTACACAATTAAAATGAACAAATCCTTGTCAATGTAAATGCATTTAAAAACATGCTTTTATTTATATATATATATGTTTTTTGTAATTAATTACAAATTGATGTTATCAATTTGTCAATCTCACAGATTAAACCAACTATTTTGAATTTTTGTAATAACAATCTGATTGCACAATGTCTCTTCATATCAAAACATAAATCTGAATTTTTCAGCCTAATTATTTGAATTTTAATTAATGTATATTGACAATATTAGCACAAATATATATATATATATATATATATATATATATATATATATATAATTATATATATATGTATACACAAAGAGAGAAAGAGAGAGAGCAATATTGGCTAAAAAAAGATATTTTAAATTTCATTAACTTTATAAATATATTTGCACAAGTAAAATCAAACATTAATTACAATATAAATATGTTTAAAACACAATTTTTATTATTTCTATGTGTAATGAAATATGGTAATCAGAATATTTTCTTTGTACGTGGACCTTACTTCAAAGCTACACAAGTGCGATAATTGTAATTTTAATATTTTTTCTTATAAGTATTTACAAAATAAATATGAAACTTGTAACATCGAACTTAGCAAGATAAGTTAATTCAAATCATATAACCAAAATAAAAACTTGTTTTTGTTCTGAAAGTAACATTTTTAATAACAAAATTACAATGAAAATTATTATTTACAAAATGTTAGTGATAAAGTCAACAATTTTAAAATGTATTTAAAACAACAATGTATACAATTATCTTTATGATCTATGTGGAGTAGATAAAATTTACTTCTCAGTGTGATCATATTTTAAAACATTTTGGTATTTCATATTTATATGGAAAGTAACGTTTGAGAAACATTTTCATTTTACATGAATTGCTCTCTAATTTAATTAAATCTTGAATGATTTTTAGTTAATGAGAATACTAAATTACATTTTATTAAAATTTATATGGATCGAGTCGGATTTAGTTTGTTTTCATATATTTGCATTTGAAAACATTTAATTTTCACTTGAGTATTTCTTTTGAAGTCACCTCATGTTGAATTATTGTATATTAATATTAATAAAATTGCATTAGAAAATGTCATTTGCAAAACAGTAATGAAATAGTAATACTATATAAATGCAAATTAAATGATGAACTTTGGAAATGAAGTTAATAAAGTAACATTTTTAACATAACAGTAAACATTATTGCATACAATCGATTAAAACTATTCGACTTAATAGATTATATTTATAAAAAAAGACACTATTCATATACAGATGTAACAAATTGTAATTTTTATGAAACATTCTTTGAACAAAATATTTCTTTTGAAATCATTTTATCTTAAATTAGTTAAAGCAGTCAGTTCTAAAAACGATACCAGTCTCACTTTAAAGACAAATTAATTTTAATTAATCAAAAAACAATAAATTACATATTAAGTTTATATGAAGTCAAATTTGATTCTTTTTAATACAAATGATTTTATTTTCTCCAGATCTTTTATTTTAAAATCGTTTTTATTACTATTAATTAAAATTAATTCGAAAACGTCATTTACAAAGTAGTAATGAAAAAGTATTAGTATATAAATACATATTAAATAACAAATGTTAAATTTTTAAGTAAACAACAGTAAATTTTATTGAAAAGATTCTTTTAAAACTGTTCAATTTAGCAGTAATTATATATATAAAAAAAAAAAAAAAAACTTCATATAAATATTTAATAAAATGGATATTTATGAATAATTTCAAAAACAGATCTCTCTCTTGAGATGATTTTGTTCTAAATTAATTGGAACTCTCTGAACTCTGAAATGAAATTAGACTAATCTAATGACTATATATCGAATGATATGAATTAATAAAAATTAAATTACATTATTATGAAGTTAAGTTCTTCTTTAAGCAAATGCATTTGAGAGAATTTTATGTTCACTCAAATAAGTATTACATCATTTTTTTAAAAAATATATTTAATATTAATCAAATTACATTTGAAAATGTCATTTGCAAAACAGTAATGAAAAAGCATTGATATATAATAGAAATTAAATACAAAAATCTGATTATTCATATAAATATTTAATGAATGTAATATTTGTAAAAAATGTTGAGACACTATGTTTCTTTTCAGATTATTTTATCTTAACAGAAACACTAAATTCAGAATTAATACTAGTCTAATTATAACTTTTTATGAATGAAGTAGAGTTCTTTTTTAAACATATATATTTGAGAACATTTTATTTTCATTCAAATAACTTTCTTTATTTTTAAATTCAATCATTTTGAAAAAAAATGTTTAATATTTCATAAGATTGCATTTGAAAATGTCATTTACAAAGCAGTAATGAAAAATTGTTAGTATATAAATTCATATTGGATGCTGAATGTTACAATGTAAAGTAATATTACTTATATTACAGTAAACTTTGTTGCAGAGATTCTTTTAAAACTATTTGATTTAACAGAGATTATATATGAAAAAACAAACTATTCACATAAACATTTGATAAAATATAATGTCTGTGAATAATTTCAAAAGCATATCTCTCGTTTGTTCCAAATTTCTGAAACGAAACCAGTCTAATATTTAAGACTAGAATGATATGAATTAATAACACCATAGTCCTTTCATTTTGGATAATATTTTTATTAATATTAATAAACGTACATTTGAAAATGTCATAAAACAGTAATGAAAAACTATTAATACATAAATACATATTTAACAGATTTATGAAAAAATCTGAGAATATATATTTCTTTCGTGAATGTTTCATCTTAAATTAACTTTGAAATAAAAACATCTTGAATGAATTTATATGAATTAGTGCAATTTTAATAAAATTATATTTTATTAAAATTAATATAAAATCAATAGAGTTCTTTCCGATACAAATGCATTTGAAAGTATTCCATTTTCATTAAATTATTTCTCTTGATGTCAATCATGTCCGATTACTTTTTATTAATATTAATAAAACTATGTTTACAAATATCGTTTGCAAAGTGATAATGAAAATATATAAATTTGTGTCGAATAACAAAGATTCAAATTAAAAGTAATGAAACGACATTGTCATATGTGTTGCACAGAATCGATTTAAACTATTCGATTCGATAGATTACATTTATAAAAGAACTCGCTATTCCTATAAATATATAATGAATTGTAATGTTTATGAAACACTCTTCGAACATATATTTCTTTTGAAATGATTTTATCTTTAAATCAGTTGAAACAGTTAGTTATTTTAACTTAACAGAAACATTAAATTCAAAAATAATACTAGTCAATTATAACTTTATATAAATGAAGTTGAGTTTTTTAAACAAATGTATTTGAGAGTGTTTTAATTTCACTCAAATAATTATTTATTTATTTTCAAGTTCTTCTATTTTGAAAATTAAATATTTAATAAAATTGCATTTGAAAATGTCATTTACAAAGCAGTAACGAAAAATAGTATATAAATTCATATTTGATGCTGAATGTTACAATGTAAAGTAACGTTACTTATATTATACTAAACTTTGTTGCAGAGATTGATTTAAAACTGTTTGACTTAAGAGAAATTACATATGAAAAAACAAATTATTCATATAAATATTTGATAAATTGTAATATTTATGAACGATTTCAAGAACACATCTCTCTT